>CAWVNZ010002490.1:91463-138704 GCA_963930735.1 Dioctria linearis | reverse complement strand
GATTGCCTTTTCTATAGTAAATTTTTCACAATTTAATTTTTTACTGTCGCAAATTTTAATTTCGCCAGGGATTGCCTTTTCTATAGTAAATTTTTCACAATTTAATTTTTTACTGTCGCAAATTTTAATTGCGCCAGGGATTGCCTTTCCTACAGTAAATTTTTCAAAAAATTATTTTCTACTGTCGCAAATTTTAATTGCGCCGGGGATTGCCTTTTCTACAGTAAATTTTTAAAAAAATAATTTTTTACTGTCGCAAATTTTAATTGCGCCAGGGATTGCCTTTTCTATAGTAAATTTTTCACAAATTAATTTTTTACTGTCGCAAATTTTAATTGCGCCAGGGATTGCCTTTTCTACAGTAAATTTTTCAAAAAATAATTTTTACTGTCGCAAATTTTAATTACGCCAGGGATTGCCTTTTCTATAGTAAATTTTTCACAATTTAATTTTTTACTGTCGCAAATTTTAATTGCGCCAGGGATTGCCTTTTCTACAGTAAATTTTTCAAAAAATTATTTTCTACTGTCGCATATTTTAATTGCGCCGGGGATTGCCTTTTCTATAGTAAATTATTCAAAAACTAATTTTTTGCTGTCGCAAATTTTAATTGCGCCAGGGATTGCCTTTTCTACAGTAAATTTTTCAAAAAATAATTTTTTACTGTCGCAAATTTTAATTAAGCCAGGGATTGCCTTTTCTACAGTAAATTTTTCAAAAAATAATTTTTACTGTCGCAAATTTTAATTACGCCAGGGATTGCCTTTTCTATAGTAAATTTTTCAAAAAATAATTTTTTACTGTCGCAAATTTTAATTGCGCCAGGGATTGACTTTTCTACAGTAAATTTTTCAAAAAATAATTTTTTACTGTCGCAAATTTTAATTACGCCAAGGATTGCCTTTTCTATACTAAATTATTCAAAAAATACTTTTTTACTGTCGCAAATTTTAATTGCGCCAGGGATTGCCTTTTCTATAGTAAATTTTTCAAAAATTAATTTTTTACTGTCGCAAATTTCAATTGCGCCAGGGATTGCCTTTTCTATAGTAAATTTTTGAAAAAATAATTTTTTACTGTCGCAAATTTTAATTACGCCAGGTATTGCCTTTTCTATAGTAAATTATTCAAAAACTAATTTTTTGCTTTCGCAAATTTTAATTGCGCCAGGGATTGCCTTTTATACAGTAAATTTTTCAAAAAATAATTTTTACTGTCGCAAATTTTAATTACGCCAGGGATTGCCTTTTCTATAGTAAATTTTTCAAAAAATAATTTTTTACTGTCGCAAATTTTAATTGCGCCAGGGATTGCCTTTTCTACAGTAAATTTTTCAAAAAATAATTTTTACTGTCGCAAATTTTAATTACGCCAGGGATTGCCTTTTCTATAGTAAATTTTTCAAAAAATAATTTTTTACTGTCGCAAATTTTAATTGCGCCAGGGATTGACTTTTCTACAGTAAATTTTTCAAAAAATAATTTTTTACTGTCGCAAATTTTAATTACGCCAAGGATTGCCTTTTCTATACTAAATTATTCAAAAAATACTTTTTTACTGTCGCAAATTTTAATTGCGCCAGGGATTGCCTTTTCTATAGTAAAATTTTCAAAAATTAATTTTTTACTGTCGCAAATTTCAATTGCGCCAGGGATTGCCTTTTCTATAGTAAATTTTTGAAAAAATAATTTTTTACTGTCGCAAATTTTAATTACGCCAGGGATTGCCTTTTCTATAGTAAATTATTCAAAAACTAATTTTTTGCTTTCGCAAATTTTAATTGCGCCAGGGATTGCCTTTTATACAGTAAATTTTTCAAAAAATAATTTTTACTGTCGCAAATTTTAATTACGCCAGGGATTGCCTTTTCTATAGTAAATTTTTCAAAAAATAATTTTTTACTGTCGCAAATTTTAATTGCGCCAGGGATTGCCTTTTCTACAGTAAATTTTTCAAAAAATAATTTTTTACTGTCGCAAATTTTAATTACGCCAGGGATTGCCTTTTCTATAGTAAATTTTTCAAAAAATAATTTTTTACTGTCGCAAATTTTAATTGCGCCAGGGATTGCCTTTTCTATAGTAAATTTTGCAAAAAATAATTTTTTACTGTCGCAAATTTTAATTGTGCCAGGGATTGCCTTTTCTACAGTAAATTTTTCAAAAAATAATTTTTTACTGTCGCAAATTTTAATTGCGCCAAGGATTACATTTTCTACAGTAAATTTTTCAAAAAATAATTTTTTATTGTCGCAAATTTTAATTACGCCAGGGATTGGCTTTTCTATAGTAAATTTTTCAAAAAATAATTTTTTACTGTCGCAAATTTTAAATACGCCAGGATTGCCTTTTCTACAGTAAGTTTTTCAAAAAATAATTTTATACTGTGGCAAATTTTAATTGCGGCAGGGCTTGGCTTTCCTATAGTAAATTTTTCAAAAAATTATTTTCTACTGTCGCAAATTTTAATTGCGCCGGGGATTGCCTTTTCTACAGTAAATTTTTAAAAAAATAATTTTTTACTGTCGCAAATTTTAATTGCGCCAGGGATTGCCTTTTGTATAGTAAATTTTTCACAAATTAATTTTTTACTGTCGCAAATTTTAATTGCGCCAGGGATTGCCTTTTCTACAGTAAATTTTTCAAAAAATAATTTTTACTGTCGCATATTTTAATTACGCCAGGGATTGCCTTTTCTATAGTAAATTTTTCACAATTTAATTTTTTACTGTCGCAAATTTTAATTGCGCCAGGGATTGCCTTTTCTACAGTAAATTTTTCAAAAAATTATTTTCTACTGTCGCATATTTTAATTGCGCCGGGGATTGCCTTTTCTATAGTAAATTATTCAAAAACTAATTTTTTGCTGTCGCAAATTTTAATTGCGCCAGGGATTGCCTTTTCTACAGTAAATTTTTCAAAAAATAATTTTTTACTGTCGCAAATTTTAATTAAGCCAGGGATTGCCTTTTCTACAGTAAATTTTTCAAAAAATAATTTTTACTGTCGCAAATTTTAATTACGCCAGGGATTGCCTTTTCTATAGTAAATTTTTCAAAAAATAATTTTTTACTCTCGCAAATTTTAATTGCGCCAGGGATTGCCTTTTCTACAGTAAATTTTTCAAAAAATAATTTTATACTGTCGCAAATTTTAATTGCGCCAGGGATTGCCTTTTCTATAGTAAATTTTGCAAAAAATAATTTTTTACTGTCGCAAATTTTAATTACGCCACGGGTTGCCTTTTCTATAGTAAATTATTCAAAAACTAATTTTTTATTGTCGCAGATTTTAATTACGCCAGGGATTGCCTTTTCTATAGTAAATTTTTCAAAAAATAATTTTTTACTATCGCAAATTTTAATTACGCCAGGGATTGCCTTTTCTACAGTAAATTTTTCAAAAATTAATTTTATACTGTCGCAAATTGTAATTGCGCCAGGGATTAACTTTTCTATAGTAAATTTTTCAAAAAATAATTTTATACTCTCGCAAATTTTAAATACGCCAGGGATTGCCTTTTCTATAGTAAATTTTGCAAAAAATAATTTTTTATTGTCGCAAATTTTAATTTCGCCAGGGATTGCCTTTTCTACAGTAAATTTTTCAAAAAATAATTTTATACTGTCGCAAATTTTAATTGCGCCAGGGATTGCCTTTTCTATAGTAAATTTTGCAAAAAATAATTTTTTAATGTCGCAAATTTTAATTACGCCAGGGATTGCCTTTTCTATAGTAAATTATCCAAAAACTAATTTTTTATTGTCGCAAATTTTAATTACGCCAGGGATTGCCTTTTCTACCGTGAATTTTTCAAAAAATAATTTTTTACTGTCGCAAATTTTAATTGCGCCAGGGATTGACTTTTCTACAGTAAATTTTTCAAAAAATAATTTTTTACTGTCGCAAATTTTAATTACGCCAAGGATTGCCTTTTCTATAGTAAATTATTCAAAAAATACTTTTTTTCTGTCGCAAATTTTAATTGCGCCAGGGATTGCCTTTTCTATAGTAAATTTTTCAAAAATTAATTTTTTACTGTCGCAAATTTCAATTGCGCCAGGGATTGCCTTTTCTATAGTAAATTTTTGAAAAAATAATTTTTTACTGTCGCAAATTTTAATTACGCCAGGGATTGCCTTTTCTATAGTAAATTATTCAAAAACTAATTTTTTGCTTTCGCAAATTTTAATTGCGCCAGGGTTTGCCTTTTATACAGTAAATTTTTCAAAAAATAATTTTGACTGTCGCAAATTTTAATTACGCCAGGGATTGCCTTTTCTATAGTAAATTTTTCAAAAAATAATTTTTTACTGTCGCAAATTTTAAATGCGCCAGGGATTGCCTTTTCTACAGTAAAATTTTCAAAAAATAATTTTTTACTGTCGCAAATTTTAATTACGCCAGGGATTGCCTTTTCTATAGTAAATTTTTCAAAAAATAATTTTTTACTGTCGCAAATTTTAATTGCGCCAGGGATTGCCTTTTCTATAGTAAATTTTGCAAAAAATAATTTTTTACTGTCGCAAATTTTAATTGTGCCAGGGATTGCCTTTTCTACAGTAAATTTTTCAAAAAATAATTTTTTAGTGTCGCAAATTTTAAATGCGCCAAGGATTACATTTTCTACAGTAAATTTTTCAAAAAATAATTTTTTATTGTCGCAAATTTTAATTACGCCAGGGATTGGCTTTTCTATAATAAATTTTTCAAAAAATAATTTTTTACTGTCGCAAATTTTAAATACGCCAGGGATTGCCTTTTCTACAGTAAATTTTTCAGAAAATAATTTTATACTGTGGCAAATTATAATTGCGCCAGGGATTTCCTTTTCTACAGTAATTTTTTCAAAAAATTATTTTCTACTGTCGCAAATTTTAATTGCGCCGGGGATTACCTTTTCTACAGTAAATTTTTCAAAAAATTATTTTTTACTGTCGCAAATTTTAATTGCGCCAGGGATTGCCTTTTCTATAGTAAATTTTTCACAAATTAATTTTTTACTGTCGCAAATTTTAATTGCGCCAGGGATTGCCTTTTATACAGTAAATTTTTCAAAAAATAATTTTTACTGTCGCAAATTTTAATTACGCCAGGGATTGCCTTTTCTATAGTAAATTTTTCAAAAAATAATTTTTTACTGTCGCAAATTTTAATTGCGCCAGGGATTGCCTTTTCTACAGTAAATTTTTCAAAAAATAATTTTTTACTGTCGCAAATTTTAATTACGCCAGGGATTGCCTTTTCTATAGTAAATTTTTCAAAAAATAATTTTTTACTGTCGCAAATTTTAATTGCGCCAGGGATTGCCTTTCTATAGGAAATTTTGCAAAAAATAATTTTTTACTGTCGCAAATTTTAATTGTGCCAGGGATTGCCTTTTCTACAGTAAATTTTTCAAAAAATAATTTTTTACTGTCGCAAATTTTAATTGCGCCAAGGATTACATTTTCTACAGTAAATTTTTCAAAAAATAATTTTTTATTGTCGCAAATTTTAATTACGCCAGGGATTGGCTTTTCTATAGTAAATTTTTCAAAAAATAATTTTTTACTGTCGCAAATTTTAAATACGCCAGGATTGCCTTTTCTACAGTAAATTTTTCAAAAAATAATTTTATACTGTGGCAAATTTTAATTGCGGCAGGGCTTGGCTTTCCTACAGTAAATTTTTCAAAAAATTATTTTCTACTGTCGCAAATTTTAATTGCGCCGGGGATTGCCTTTTCTACAGTAAATTTTTAAAAAAATAATTTTTTACTGTCGCAAATTTTAATTGCGCCAGGGATTGCCTTTTCTATAGTAAATTTTTCACAAATTAATTTTTTACTGTCGCAAATTTTAATTGCGCCAGGGATTGCCTTTTCTACAGTAAATTTTTCAAAAAATAATTTTTACTGTCGCAAATTTTAATTACGCCAGGGATTGCCTTTTCTATAGTAAATTTTTCACAATTTAATTTTTTACTGTCGCAAATTTTAATTGCGCCAGGGATTGCCTTTTCTACAGTAAATTTTTCAAAAAATTATTTTCTACTGTCGCATATTTTAATTGCGCCGGGGATTGCCTCTTCTATAGTAAATTATTCAAAAACTAATTTTTAGCTGTCGCAAATTTTAATTGCGCCAGGGATTGCCTTTTCTACAGTAAATTTTTCAAAAAATAATTTTTTACTGTCGCAAATTTTAATTAAGCCAGGGATTGCCTTTTCTACAGTAAATTTTTCAAAAAATAATTTTTACTGTCGCAAATTTTAATTACGCCAGGGATTGCCTTTTCTATAGTAAATTTTTCAAAAAATAATTTTTTACTGTCGCAAATTTTAATTGCGCCAGGAATTGCCTTTTCTACAGTAAATTTTTCAAAAAATAATTTTATACTGTCGCAAATTTTAATTGCGCCAGGGATTGCCTTTTCTATAGTAAATTTTGCAAAAAATAATTTTTTACTGTCGCAAATTTTAATTACGCCACGGATTGCCTTTTCTATAGTAAATTTTTCAAAAAATAATTTTTTACTGTCGCAAATTTTAATTACGCCAAGGATTGCCTTTTCTATACTAAATTATTCAAAAAATACTTTTTTACTGTCGCAAATTTTAATTGCGCCAGGGATTGCCTTTTCTATAGTAAAATTTTCAAAAATTAATTTTTTACTGTCGCAAATTTCAATTGCGCCAGGGATTGCCTTTTCTATAGTAAATTTTTGAAAAAATAATTTTTTACTGTCGCAAATTTTAATTACGCCAGGGATTGCCTTTTCTATAGTAAATTATTCAAAAACTAATTTTTTGCTTTCGCAAATTTTAATTGCGCCAGGGATTGCCTTTTATACAGTAAATTTTTCAAAAAATAATTTTTACTGTCGCAAATTTTAATTACGCCAGGGATTGCCTTTTCTATAGTAAATTTTTCAAAAAATAATTTTTTACTGTCGCAAATTTTAATTGCGCCAGGGATTGCCTTTTCTACAGTAAATTTTTCAAAAAATAATTTTTTACTGTCGCAAATTTTAATTACGCCAGGGATTGCCTTTTCTATAGTAAATTTTTCAAAAAATAATTTTTTACTGTCGCAAATTTTAATTGCGCCAGGGATTGCCTTTTCTATAGTAAATTTTGCAAAAAATAATTTTTTACTGTCGCAAATTTTAATTGTGCCAGGGATTGCCTTTTCTACAGTAAATTTTTCAAAAAATAATTTTTTACTGTCGCAAATTTTAATTGCGCCAAGGATTACATTTTCTACAGTAAATTTTTCAAAAAATAATTTTTTATTGTCGCAAATTTTAATTACGCCAGGGATTGGCTTTTCTATAGTAAATTTTTCAAAAAATAATTTTTTACTGTCGCAAATTTTAAATACGCCAGGATTGCCTTTTCTACAGTAAGTTTTTCAAAAAATAATTTTATACTGTGGCAAATTTTAATTGCGGCAGGGCTTGGCTTTCCTATAGTAAATTTTTCAAAAAATTATTTTCTACTGTCGCAAATTTTAATTGCGCCGGGGATTGCCTTTTCTACAGTAAATTTTTAAAAAAATAATTTTTTACTGTCGCAAATTTTAATTGCGCCAGGGATTGCCTTTTGTATAGTAAATTTTTCACAAATTAATTTTTTACTGTCGCAAATTTTAATTGCGCCAGGGATTGCCTTTTCTACAGTAAATTTTTCAAAAAATAATTTTTACTGTCGCATATTTTAATTACGCCAGGGATTGCCTTTTCTATAGTAAATTTTTCACAATTTAATTTTTTACTGTCGCAAATTTTAATTGCGCCAGGGATTGCCTTTTCTACAGTAAATTTTTCAAAAAATTATTTTCTACTGTCGCATATTTTAATTGCGCCGGGGATTGCCTTTTCTATAGTAAATTATTCAAAAACTAATTTTTTGCTGTCGCAAATTTTAATTGCGCCAGGGATTGCCTTTTCTACAGTAAATTTTTCAAAAAATAATTTTTTACTGTCGCAAATTTTAATTAAGCCAGGGATTGCCTTTTCTACAGTAAATTTTTCAAAAAATAATTTTTACTGTCGCAAATTTTAATTACGCCAGGGATTGCCTTTTCTATAGTAAATTTTTCAAAAAATAATTTTTTACTCTCGCAAATTTTAATTGCGCCAGGGATTGCCTTTTCTACAGTAAATTTTTCAAAAAATAATTTTATACTGTCGCAAATTTTAATTGCGCCAGGGATTGCCTTTTCTATAGTAAATTTTGCAAAAAATAATTTTTTACTGTCGCAAATTTTAATTACGCCACGGGTTGCCTTTTCTATAGTAAATTATTCAAAAACTAATTTTTTATTGTCGCAGATTTTAATTACGCCAGGGATTGCCTTTTCTATAGTAAATTTTTCAAAAAATAATTTTTTACTATCGCAAATTTTAATTACGCCAGGGATTGCCTTTTCTACAGTAAATTTTTCAAAAATTAATTTTATACTGTCGCAAATTGTAATTGCGCCAGGGATTAACTTTTCTATAGTAAATTTTTCAAAAAATAATTTTATACTCTCGCAAATTTTAAATACGCCAGGGATTGCCTTTTCTATAGTAAATTTTGCAAAAAATAATTTTTTATTGTCGCAAATTTTAATTTCGCCAGGGATTGCCTTTTCTACAGTAAATTTTTCAAAAAATAATTTTATACTGTCGCAAATTTTAATTGCGCCAGGGATTGCCTTTTCTATAGTAAATTTTGCAAAAAATAATTTTTTAATGTCGCAAATTTTAATTACGCCAGGGATTGCCTTTTCTATAGTAAATTATCCAAAAACTAATTTTTTATTGTCGCAAATTTTAATTACGCCAGGGATTGCCTTTTCTACCGTGAATTTTTCAAAAAATAATTTTTTACTGTCGCAAATTTTAATTGCGCCAGGGATTGACTTTTCTACAGTAAATTTTTCAAAAAATAATTTTTTACTGTCGCAAATTTTAATTACGCCAAGGATTGCCTTTTCTATAGTAAATTATTCAAAAAATACTTTTTTTCTGTCGCAAATTTTAATTGCGCCAGGGATTGCCTTTTCTATAGTAAATTTTTCAAAAATTAATTTTTTACTGTCGCAAATTTCAATTGCGCCAGGGATTGCCTTTTCTATAGTAAATTTTTGAAAAAATAATTTTTTACTGTCGCAAATTTTAATTACGCCAGGGATTGCCTTTTCTATAGTAAATTATTCAAAAACTAATTTTTTGCTTTCGCAAATTTTAATTGCGCCAGGGTTTGCCTTTTATACAGTAAATTTTTCAAAAAATAATTTTGACTGTCGCAAATTTTAATTACGCCAGGGATTGCCTTTTCTATAGTAAATTTTTCAAAAAATAATTTTTTACTGTCGCAAATTTTAAATGCGCCAGGGATTGCCTTTTCTACAGTAAAATTTTCAAAAAATAATTTTTTACTGTCGCAAATTTTAATTACGCCAGGGATTGCCTTTTCTATAGTAAATTTTTCAAAAAATAATTTTTTACTGTCGCAAATTTTAATTGCGCCAGGGATTGCCTTTTCTATAGTAAATTTTGCAAAAAATAATTTTTTACTGTCGCAAATTTTAATTGTGCCAGGGATTGCCTTTTCTACAGTAAATTTTTCAAAAAATAATTTTTTAGTGTCGCAAATTTTAAATGCGCCAAGGATTACATTTTCTACAGTAAATTTTTCAAAAAATAATTTTTTATTGTCGCAAATTTTAATTACGCCAGGGATTGGCTTTTCTATAATAAATTTTTCAAAAAATAATTTTTTACTGTCGCAAATTTTAAATACGCCAGGGATTGCCTTTTCTACAGTAAATTTTTCAGAAAATAATTTTATACTGTGGCAAATTATAATTGCGCCAGGGATTTCCTTTTCTACAGTAATTTTTTCAAAAAATTATTTTCTACTGTCGCAAATTTTAATTGCGCCGGGGATTACCTTTTCTACAGTAAATTTTTCAAAAAATTATTTTTTACTGTCGCAAATTTTAATTGCGCCAGGGATTGCCTTTTCTATAGTAAATTTTTCACAAATTAATTTTTTACTGTCGCAAATTTTAATTGCGCCAGGGATTGCCTTTTATACAGTAAATTTTTCAAAAAATAATTTTTACTGTCGCAAATTTTAATTACGCCAGGGATTGCCTTTTCTATAGTAAATTTTTCAAAAAATAATTTTTTACTGTCGCAAATTTTAATTGCGCCAGGGATTGCCTTTTCTACAGTAAATTTTTCAAAAAATAATTTTTTACTGTCGCAAATTTTAATTACGCCAGGGATTGCCTTTTCTATAGTAAATTTTTCAAAAAATAATTTTTTACTGTCGCAAATTTTAATTGCGCCAGGGATTGCCTTTCTATAGGAAATTTTGCAAAAAATAATTTTTTACTGTCGCAAATTTTAATTGTGCCAGGGATTGCCTTTTCTACAGTAAATTTTTCAAAAAATAATTTTTTACTGTCGCAAATTTTAATTGCGCCAAGGATTACATTTTCTACAGTAAATTTTTCAAAAAATAATTTTTTATTGTCGCAAATTTTAATTACGCCAGGGATTGGCTTTTCTATAGTAAATTTTTCAAAAAATAATTTTTTACTGTCGCAAATTTTAAATACGCCAGGATTGCCTTTTCTACAGTAAATTTTTCAAAAAATAATTTTATACTGTGGCAAATTTTAATTGCGGCAGGGCTTGGCTTTCCTACAGTAAATTTTTCAAAAAATTATTTTCTACTGTCGCAAATTTTAATTGCGCCGGGGATTGCCTTTTCTACAGTAAATTTTTAAAAAAATAATTTTTTACTGTCGCAAATTTTAATTGCGCCAGGGATTGCCTTTTCTATAGTAAATTTTTCACAAATTAATTTTTTACTGTCGCAAATTTTAATTGCGCCAGGGATTGCCTTTTCTACAGTAAATTTTTCAAAAAATAATTTTTACTGTCGCAAATTTTAATTACGCCAGGGATTGCCTTTTCTATAGTAAATTTTTCACAATTTAATTTTTTACTGTCGCAAATTTTAATTGCGCCAGGGATTGCCTTTTCTACAGTAAATTTTTCAAAAAATTATTTTCTACTGTCGCATATTTTAATTGCGCCGGGGATTGCCTCTTCTATAGTAAATTATTCAAAAACTAATTTTTAGCTGTCGCAAATTTTAATTGCGCCAGGGATTGCCTTTTCTACAGTAAATTTTTCAAAAAATAATTTTTTACTGTCGCAAATTTTAATTAAGCCAGGGATTGCCTTTTCTACAGTAAATTTTTCAAAAAATAATTTTTACTGTCGCAAATTTTAATTACGCCAGGGATTGCCTTTTCTATAGTAAATTTTTCAAAAAATAATTTTTTACTGTCGCAAATTTTAATTGCGCCAGGAATTGCCTTTTCTACAGTAAATTTTTCAAAAAATAATTTTATACTGTCGCAAATTTTAATTGCGCCAGGGATTGCCTTTTCTATAGTAAATTTTGCAAAAAATAATTTTTTACTGTCGCAAATTTTAATTACGCCACGGATTGCCTTTTCTATAGTAAATTATTCAAAAACTAATTTTTTATTGTCGCAGATTTTAATTACGCCAGGGATTGCCTTTTCTATAGTAAATTTTTCAAAAAATAATTTTTTACTATCGCAAATTTTAATTACCCCAGGGATTGCCTTTTCTACAGTAAATTTTACAAAAATTAATTTTATACTGTCGCAAATTGTAATTGCGCCAGGGATTAACTTTTCTATAGTAAATTTTTCAAAAAATAATTTTATACTCTCGCAAATTTTAAATACGCCAGGGATTGCCTTTTCTATAGTAAATTTTGCAAAAAATAATTTTTTATTGTCGCAAATTTTAATTTCGCCAGGGCTTGCCTTTTCTACAGTAAATTTTTCAAAAAATAATTTTATACTGTCGCAAATTTTAATTGCGCCAGGGATTGCCTTTTCTATAGTAAATTTTGCAAAAAATAATTTTTTAATGTCGCAAATTTTAATTACGCCAGGGATTGCCTTTTCTATAGTAAATTATCCAAAAACTAATTTTTTATTGTCGCAAATTTTAATTACGCCAGGGATTGCCTTTTCTACCGTGAATTTTTCAAAAAATAATTTTTTACTGTCGCAAATTTTAATTGCGCCAGGGATTGACTTTTCTACAGTAAATTTTTCAAAAAATAATTTTTTACTGTCGCAAATTTTAATTACGCCAAGGATTGCCTTTTCTATAGTAAATTATTCAAAAAATACTTTTTTTCTGTCGCAAATTTTAATTGCGCCAGGGATTGTCTTTTCTATAGTAAATTTTTCAAAAATTAATTTTTTACTGTCGCAAATTTCAATTGCGCCAGGGATTGCCTTTTCTATAGTAAATTTTTGAAAAAATAATTTTTTACTGTCGCAAATTTTAATTACGCCAGGGATTGCCTTTTCTATAGTAAATTATTCAAAAACTAATTTTTTGCTATCGCAAATTTTAATTGCGCCAGGGATTGCCTTTTATACAGTAAATTTTTCAAAAAATAATTTTTACTGTCGCAAATTTTAATTACGCCAGGGATTGCCTTTTCTATAGTAAATTTTTCAAAAAATAATTTTTTACTGTCGCAAATTTTAAATGCGCCAGGGATTGCCTTTTCTACAGTAAATTTTTCAAAAAATAATTTTTTACTGTCGCAAATTTTAATTACGCCAGGGATTGCCTTTTCTATAGTAAATTTTTCAAAAAATAATTTTTTACTGTCGCAAATTTTAATTGCGCCAGGGATTGCCTTTTCTATAGTAAATTTTGCAAAAAATAATTTTTTACTGTCGCAAATTTTAATTGTGCCAGGGATTGCCTTTTCTACAGTAAATTTTTCAAAAAATAATTTTTTAGTGTCGCAAATTTTAAATGCGCCAAGGATTACATTTTCTACAGTAAATTTTTCAAAAAATAATTTTTTATTGTCGCAAATTTTAATTACGCCAGGGATTGGCTTTTCTATAGTAAATTTTTCAAAAAATAATTTTTTACTGTCGCAAATTTTAAATACGCCAGGGATTGCCTTTTCTACAGTAAATTTTTCAGAAAATAATTTTATACTGTGGCAAATTATAATTGCGCCAGGGATTTCCTTTTCTACTGTAAATTTTTCAAAAAATTATTTTCTACTGTCGCAAATTTTAATTGCGCCGGGGATTACCTTTTCTACAGTAAATTTTTCAAAAAATTATTTTTTACTGTCGCAAATTTTAATTGCGCCAGGGATTGCCTTTTCTATAGTAAATTTTTCACAAATAAATTTTTTACTGTCGCAAATTTTAATTGCGCCAGGGATTGCCTTTTCTACAGTAAATTTTTCAAAAAATAATTTTTACTGTCGCAAATTTTAATTACGCCAGGGATTGCCTTTTCTATAGTAAATTTTTCACAATTTAATTTTTTACTGTCGCAAATTTTAATTGCGCCAGGGATTGCCTTTTCTACAGTAAATTTTTCAAAAAATTATTTTCTACTGTCGCATATTTTAATTGCGCCGGGGATTGCCTTTTCTATAGTAAATTATTCAAAAACTAATTTTTTGCTGTCGCAAATTTTAATTGCGCCAGGGATTGCCTTTTCTACAGTAAATTTTTCAAAAAATAATTTTTTACTGTCGCAAATTTTAACTAAGCCAGGGATTGCCTTTTCTACAGTAAATTTTTCAAAAAATAATTTTTACTGTCGCAAATTTTAATTACGCCAGGGATTGCCTTTTCTATAGTAAATTTTTCAAAAAATAATTTTTTACTGTCGCAAATTTTAATTGCGCCAGGGATTGCCTTTTCTACAGTAAATTTTTCAAAAAATAATTTTATACTGTCGCAAATTTTAATTGCGCCAAGGATTGCCTTTTCTATAGTAAATTTTGCAAAAAATAATTTTTTACTGTCGCAAATTTTAATTACGCCAGGGATTGCCTTTTCTATAGTAAATTATTCAAAAACTAATTTTTTATTGTCGCAAATTTTAATTACGCCAGGGATTGCCTTTTCTACAGTAAATTTTTCAAAAAATAATTTTTTACTGTCGCAAATTTTAATTGCGCCAGGGATTGACTTTTCTACAGTAAATTTTTCAAAAAATAATTTTTTACTGTCGCATATTTTAATTACGCCAAGGATTGCCTTTTCTATAGTAAATTATTCAAAAACTAATTTTTTGCTGTCGGAAATTTTAATTCCGCCAGGGATTGCCTTTTCTACAGTAAATTTTTCAAAAAATAATTTTTACTGTCGCAAATTTTTATTACGCCAGGGATTGCCTGTTCTATAGTAAATTTTTCAAAAAATAATTTTTTACTGTCGCAAATTTTAATTGCGCCAGGGATTGCCTTTTCTATAGTAAATTTTTCACAAATTAATTTTTTATTGTCGCAAATTTTAATTGCACCAGGGATTGCCTTTTCTACAGTAAATTATTCATAAAATAATTTTCTACTGTCGCAAATTTTAATTGCGCCG
Source organism: Dioctria linearis (assembly GCA_963930735.1). Classification (NCBI taxonomy): domain Eukaryota; kingdom Metazoa; phylum Arthropoda; class Insecta; order Diptera; family Asilidae; genus Dioctria; species Dioctria linearis. The sequence goes on along the minus strand of CAWVNZ010002490.1, from coordinate 124,244 downwards.
GGTATTGCCTTTTCTACAGTAAATATTTCAAAAAATAATTTTTTATTGTCGCAAATTTTAATTGCGCCAGGGATTGCCTTTTCTATAGTAAATTTTTCACAAATTAATTTTTTACTGTCGCAAATTTTAATTACGCCACGGATTGCCTTTTCTATAGTAAATTATTCAAAAACTAATTTTTTATTGTCGCAGATTTTAATTACGCCAGGGATTGCCTTTTCTATAGTAAATTTTTCAAAAAATAATTTTTTACTGTCGCAAATTTTAATTGCCCCAGGGATTGCCTTTTCTACAGTAAATTTTTCAAAAATTAATTTTATACTGTCGCAAATTGTAATTGCGCCAGGGATTAACTTTTCTATAGTAAATTTTTCAAAAAATAATTTTATACTCTCGCAAATTTTAAATACGCCAGGGATTGCCTTTTCTATAGTAAATTTTGCAAAAAATAATTTTTTATTGTCGCAAATTTTAATTTCGCCAGGGATTGCCTTTTCTACAGTAAATTTTTCAAAAAATAATTTTATACTGTCGCAAATTTTAATTGCGCCAGAAATTGCCTTTTCTATAGTAAATTTTGCAAAAAATAATTTTTTAATGTCGCAAATTTTAATTACGCCAGGGATTGCCTTTTCAATAGTAAATTATCCAAAAACTAATTTTTTAATGTCGCAAATTTTAATTACGCCAGGGATTGCCTTTTCTACCGTAAATTTTTCAAAAAATAATTTTTTACTGTCGCAAATTTTAATTGCGCCAGGGATTGACTTTTCTACAGTAAATTTTTCAAAAAATAATTTTTTACTGTCGCAAATTTTAATTACGCCAAGGATTGCCTTTTCTATACTAAATTATTCAAAAAATAATTTTTTACTGTCGCAAATTTTAATTGCGCCAGGGATTGCCTTTTCTATAGTAAATTTTTCAAAAATTAATTTTTTACTGTCGCAAATTTCAATTGCGCCAGGGATTGCCTTTTCTATAGTAAATTTTTGAAAAAATAATTTTTTACTGTCGCAAATTTTAATTACGCCAGGGATTGCCTTTTCTATAGTAAATTATTCAAAAACTAATTTTTTGCTTTCGCAAATTTTAATTGCGCCAGGGATTGCCTTTTATACAGTAAATTTTTCAAAAAATAATTTTTACTGTCGCAAATTTTAATTACGCCAGGGATTGCCTTTTCTATAGTAAATTTTTCAAAAAATAATTTTTTACTGTCGCAAATTTTAATTGCGCCAGGGATTGCCTTTTCTACAGTAAATTTTTCAAAAAATAATTTTTTACTGTCACAAATTTTAATTACGCCAGGGATTGCCTTTTCTATAGTAAATTTTTCAAAAAATAATTTTTTACTGTCGCAAATTTTAATTGCGCCAGGGATTGCCTTTTCTATAGTAAATTTTGCAAAAAATAATTTTTTACTGTCGCAAATTTTAATTGTGCCAGGGATTGCCTTTTCTACAGTAAATTTTTCAAAAAATAATTTTTTACTGTCGCAAATTTTAATTGCGCCAAGAATTACATTTTCTACAGTAAATTTTTCAAAAAATAATTTTTTATTGTCGCAAATTTTAATTACGCCAGGGATTGGCTTTTCTATAGTAAATTTTTCAAAAAATAATTTTTTACTGTCGCAAATTTTAAATACGCCAGGGATTGCCTTTTCTACAGTAAATTTTTCAAAAAATAATTTTATAATGTGGCAAATTTTAATTGCGCCAGGGATTGCCTTTTCTACAGTAAATTTTTCAAAAAATTATTTTCTACTGTCGCAAATTTTAATTGCGCCGGGGATTGCCTTTTCTACAGTAAATTTTTCAAAAAATAATTTTTTACTGTCGCAAATTTTAATTGCGCCAGGGATTGCCTTTTCTATAGTAAATTTTTCACAAATTAATTTTTTACTGTCGCAAATTTTAATTGCGCCAGGGATTGCCTTTTCAACAGTAAATTTTTCAAAAAATAATTTTTACTGTTGCAAATTTTAATTACGCCAGGGATTGCCTGTTCTATAGTAAATTTTTCACAATTTAATTTTTTACTGTCGCAAATTTTAATTGCGCCAGGGATTGCCTTTTCTACAGTAAATTTTTCAAAAAATAATTTTTTACTGTCGCAAATTTTAATTAAGCCAGGGATTGCCTTTTCTACAGTAAATTTTTCAAAAAATAATTTTTACTGTCGCAAATTTTAATTACGCCAGGGATTGCCTTTTCTATAGTAAATTTTTCAAAAAATAATTTTTTACTGTCGCAAATTTTAATTGCGCCAGGGATTGCCTTTTCTACAGAAAATTTTTCAAAAAATAATTTTTACTGTCGCAAATTTTAATTACGCCAGGGATTGCCTTTTCTATAGTAAATTATTCACAATTTAATTTTTTACTGTCGCAAATTTTAATTTTGCCAGGGATTGCCTTTTCTACAGTAAATTTTTCAAAAAATTATTTTCTACTGTCGCATATTTTAATTGCGCCGGGGATTGCCTTTTCTATAGTAAATTATTCAAAAACTAATTTTTTGCTGTCGCAAATTTTAATTGCGCCAGGGATTGCCTTTTCTACAGTAAATTTTTCAAAAAATAATTTTTTACTGTCGCAAATTTTAATTAAGCCAGGGATTGCCTTTTCTACAGTAAATTTTTCAAAAAATAATTTTTACTGTCGCAAATTTTAATTACGCCAGGGATTGCCTTTTCTATAGTAAATTTTTCAAAAAATAATTTTTTACTGTCGCAAATTTTAATTGCGCCAGGGATTGCCTTTTCTACAGTAAATTTTTCAAAAAATAATTTTATACTGTCGCAAATTTTAACTGCGCCAGGGATTGCCTTTTCTATAGTAAATTTTGCAAAAAATAATTTTTTACTGTCGCAAATTTTAATTACGCCACGGGTTGCCTTTTCTATAGTAAATTATTCAAAAACTAATTTTTTATTGTCGCAGATTTTAATTACGCCAGGGATTGCCTTTTCTATAGTAAATTTTTCAAAAAATAATTTTTTACTATCGCAAATTTTAATTACCCCAGGGATTGCCTTTTCTACAGTAAATTTTTCAAAAATTAATTTTATACTGTCGCAAATTGTAATTGCGCCAGGGATTAACTTTTCTATAGCAAATTTTTCAAAAAATAATTTTATACTCTCGCAAATTTTAAATACGCCAGGGATTGCCTTTTCTATAGTAAATTTTGCAAAAAATAATTTTTTATTGTCGCAAATTTTAATTGCGCCAGGGATTGCCTTTTCTACAGTAAATTTTTCAAAAAATAATTTTATACTGTCGCAAATTTTAATTGCGCCAGGGATTGCCTTTTCTATAGTAAATTTTGCAAAAAATAATTTTTTAATGTCGCAAATTTTAATTACGCCAGGGATTGCCTTTTCTATAGTAAATTATCCAAAAACTAATTTTTTATTGTCGCAAATTTTAATTACGCCAGGGATTGCCTTTTCTACCGTGAATTTTTCAAAAAATAATTTTTTACTGTCGCAAATTTTAATTGCGCCAGGGATTGACTTTTCTACAGTAAATTTTTCAAAAAATAATTTTTTACTGTCGCAAAATTTAATTACGCCAAGGATTGCCTTTTCTATAGTAAATTATTCAAAAAATACTTTTTTTTCTGTCGCAAATTTTAATTGCGCCAGGGATTGCCTTTTCTATAGTAAATTTTTCAAAAATTAATTTTTACTGTCGCAAATTTCAATTGCGCCAGGGATTGCCTTTTCTATAGTAAATTTTTGAAAAAATAATTTTTTACTGTCGCAAATTTTAATTACGCCAGGGATTGCCTTTTCTATAGTAAATTATTCAAAAACTAATTTTTTGCTTTCGCAAATTTTAATTGCGCCAGGGATTGCCTTTTATACAGTAAATTTTTCAAAAAATAATTTTTACTGTCACAAATTTTAATTACGCCAGCGATTGCCTTTTCTATAGTAAATTTTTCAAAAAATAATTTTTTACTGTCGCAAATTTTAAATGCGCCAGGGATTGCCTTTTCTACAGTAAATTTTTCAAAAATTAATTTTTTACTGTCGCAAATTTTAATTACGCCAGGGATTGCCTTTTCTATAGTAAATTTTTCAAAAAATAATTTTTTACTGTCGCAAATTTTAATTGCGCCAGGGATTGCCTTTTCTATAGTAAATTTTGCAAAAAATAATTTTTTACTGTCGCAAATTTTAATTGTGCCAGGGATTGCCTTTTCTACAGTAAATTTTTCAAAAAATAATTTTTTAGTGTCGCAAATTTTAAATGCGCCAAGGATTACATTTTCTACAGTAAATTTTTCAAAAAATAATTTTTTATTGTCGCAAATTTTAATTACGCCAGGGATTGGCTTTTCTATAGTAAATTTTTCAAAAAATAATTTTTTACTGTCGCAAATTTTAAATACGCCAGGGATTGCCTTTTCTACAGTAAATTTTTCAGAAAATAATTTTATACTGTGGCAAATTATAATTGCGCCAGGGATTTCCTTTTCTACAGTAAATTTTTCAAAAAATTATTTTCTACTGTCGCAAATTTTAATTGCGCCGGGGATTACCTTTTCTACAGTAAATTTTTCAAAAAATTATTTTTTACTGTCGCAAATTTTAATTGCGCCAGGGATTGCCTTTTCTATAGTAAATTTTTCACAAATAAATTTTTTACTGTCGCAAATTTTAATTGCGCCAGGGATTGCCTTTTCTACAGTAAATTTTTCAAAAAATAATTTTTACTGTCGCAAATTTTAATTACGCCAGGGATTGCCTTTTCTATAGTAAATTTTTCACAATTTAATTTTTTACTGTCGCAAATTTTAATTACGCCAGGGATTGCCTTTTCTACAGTAAATTTTTCAAAAAATTATTTTCTACTGTCGCATATTTTAATTGCGCCGGGGATTGCCTTTTCTATAGTAAATTATTCAAAAACTAATTTTTTGCTGTCGCAAATTTTAATTGCGCCAGGGATTGCCTTTTCTACAGTAAATTTTTCAAAAAATAATTTTTTACTGTCCCAAATTTTAATTAAGCCAGGGATTGCCTTTTCTACAGTAAATTTTTCAAAAAATAATTTTTACTGTCGCAAATTTTAATTACGCCAGGGATTGCTTTTTCTATAGTAAATTTTTCAAAAAATAATTTTTTACTGTCGCAAATTTTAATTGCGCCAGGGATTGCCTTTTCTACAGTAAATTTTTCAAAAAATAATTTTATACTGTCGCAAATTTTTATTGCGCCAGGGATTGCCTTTTCTATAGTAAATTTTGCAAAAAATAATTTTTTACTGTCGCAAATTTTAATTACGCCAGGGATTGCCTTTTCTATAGTAAATTATTCAAAAACTAATTTTTTATTGTCGCAAATTTTAATTACGCCAGGGATTGCCTTTTCTACAGTAAATTTTTCAAAAAATAATTTTTTACTGTCGCAAATTTTAATTGCGCCAGGGATTGACTTTTCTACAGTAAATTTTTCAAAAAATAATTTTTTATTGTCGCATATTTTAATTACGCCAAGGATTGCCTTTCTATAGTAAATTATTCAAAAACTAATTTTTTGCTGTCGGAAATTTTAATTGCGCCAGGGATTGCCTTTTCTACAGTAAATTTTTCAAAAAATAATTTTTACTGTCGCAAATTTTTATTACGCCAGGGATTGCCTGTTCTATAGTAAATTTTTCAAAAAATAATTTTTTACTGTCGCAAATTTTAATTGCGCCAGGGATTGCCTTTTCTATAGTAAATTTTTCACAAATTAATTTTTTATTGTCGCAAATTTTAATTGCACCAGGGATTGCCTGTTCTACAGCAAATTATTCAAAAAATAATTTTCTACTGTCGCAAATTTTAATTGCGCCGGGGATTGCCTTTTCTACAGTAAATATTTCAAAAAATAATTTTTTATTGTCGCAAATTTTAATTGCGCCAGGGATTGCCTTTTCTATAGTAAATTTTTCACAAATTAATTTTTTACTGTCGCAAATTTTAATTACGCCACGGATTGCCTTTTCTATAGTAAATTATTCAAAAACAAATTTTTTATTGTCGCAGATTTTAATTACGCCAGGGATTGCCTTTTCTATAGTAAATTTTTCAAAAAATAATTTTTTACTGTCGCAAATTTTAATTACCCCATGGATTGCCTTTTCTACAGTAAATTTTTCAAAAATTAATTTTATACTGTCGCAAATTGTAATTGCGCCAGGGATTAACTTTTCTATAGTAAATTTTTCAAAAAATAATTTTATACTCTCGCAAATTTTAAATACGCCAGGGATTGCCTGTTCTATAGTAAATTTTGCAAAAAATAATTTTTTATTGTCGCAAATTTTAATTTCGCCAGGGATTGCCTTTTCTATAGTAAATTTTTCAAAAAATAATTTTATACTGTCGCAAATTTTAATTGCGCCAGAAATTGCCTTTTCTATAGTAAATTTTGCAAAAAATAATTTTTTAATGTCGCAAATTTTAATTACACCAGGGATTGCCTTTTCAATAGTAAATTATCCAAAAACTAATTTTTTATTGTCGCAAATTTTAATTACGCCAGGGATTGCCTTTTCTACCGTAAATTTTTCAAAAATAATTTTTTACTGTCGCAAATTTTAATTGCGCCAGGGATTGACTTTTCTACAGTAAATTTTTCAAAAAATAATTTTTTACTGTCGCAAATTTTAATTACGCCAAGGATTGCCTTTTCTATACTAAATTATTCAAAAAATAATTTTTTACTGTCGCAAATTTTAATTGCGCCAGGGATTGCCTTTTCTATAGTAAATTTTTCAAAAATTAATTTTTACTGTCGCAAATTTCAATTGCGCCAGGGATTGCCTTTCCTATAGTAAATTTTTGAAAAAATAATTTTTTACTGTCGCAAATTTTAATTACGCCAGGGATTGCCTTTTCTATAGTAAATTATTCAAAAACTAATTTTTTGCTTTCGCAAATTTTAATTGCGCCAGGGATTGCCTTATATACAGTAAATTTTTCAAAAAATAATTTTTACTGTCGCAAATTTTAATTACGCCAGGGATTGCCTTTTCTATAGTAAATTTTTCAAAAAATAATTTTTTACTGTCGCAAATTTTAATTGCGCCAGGGATTGCCTTTTCTACAGTAAATTTTTCAAAAAATAATTTTTTACTGTCGCAAATTTTAATTACGCCAGGGATTGCCTTTTCTATAGTAAATTTTTCAAAAAATAATTTTTTACTGTCGCAAATTTTAATTGCGCCAGGGATTGCCTTTTCTATAGTAAATTTTGCAAAAAATAATTTTTTACTGTCGCAAATTTTAATTGTGCCAGGGATTGCCTTTTCTACAGTAAATTTTTCAAAAAATAATTTTTTACTGTCGCAAATTTTAACTGCGCCAAGAATTACATTTTCTACAGTAAATTTTTCAAAAAATAATTTTTTATTGTCGCAAATTTTAATTACGCCAGGGATTGGCTTTTCTATAGTAAATTTTTCAAAAAATAATTTTTTACTGTCGCAAATTTTAAATACGCCAGGGATTGCCTTTTCTACAGTAAATTTTTCAAAAATAATTTTATACTGTGGCAAATTTTAATTGCGCCAGGGATTGCCTTTTCTACAGTAAATTTTTCAAAAAATTATTTTCTACTGTCGCAAATTTTAATTGCGCCGGGGATTGCCTTTTCTACAGTAAATTTTTCAAAAAATAATTTTTTACTGTCGCAAATTTTAATTGCGCAGGGATTGCCTTTTCTATAGTAAATTTTTCACAAATTAATTTTTTACTGTCGCAAATTTTAATTGCGCCAGGGATTGCCTTTTCAACAGTAAATTTTTCAAAAAATAATTTTTACTGTCGCAAATTTTAATTACGCCAGGGATTGCCTTTTCTATAGTAAATTTTTCACAATTTAATTTTTTACTGTCGCAAATTTTAATTGCGCCAGGGATTGCCTTTTCTACAGTAAATTTTTTAAAAATTATTTTCTACTGTCGCATATTTTAATTGCGCCGGGGATTGCCTTTTCTATAGTAAATTATTCAAAAACTAATTTTTGCTGTCGCAAATTTTAATTGCGCCAGGGATTGCCTTTTCTACAGTAAATTTTTCAAAAATAATTTTTTACTGTCGCAAATTTTAATTAAGCCAGGGATTGCCTTTTCTACAGTAAATTTTTCAAAAAATAATTTTTACTGTCGCAAATTTTAATTACGCCAGGGATTGCCTTTTCTATAGTAAATTTTTCAAAAAATAATTTTTTACTGTCGCAAATTTTAATTGCGCCAGGGATTGCCTTTTCTACAGTAAATTTTTCAAAAAATAATTTTATACTGTCGCAAATTTTAATTGCGCCAGGGATTGCCTTTTCTATAGTAAATTTTGCAAAAAATAATTTTTTAATGTCGCAAATTTTAATTACGCCACGGATTGCCTTTTCTATAGTAAATTATTCAAAAACTAATTTTTTATTGTCGCAGATTTTAATTACGCCAGGGATTGTCTTTTCTATAGTAAATTTTTCAAAAAATAATTTTTTACTGTCGCAAATTTTAATTACCCCAGGGATTGCCTTTTCTACAGTAAATTTTTCAAAAATTAATTTTATACTGTCGCAAATTGTAATTGCGCCAGGGATTAACTTTTCTATAGTAAATTTTTCAAAAAATAATTTTATACTCTCGCAAATTTTAAATACGCCAGGGATTGCCTTTTCTATAGTAAATTTTGCAAAAAATAATTTTTTATTGTCGCAAATTTTAATTTCGCCAGGGATTGCCTTTTCTACAGTAAATTTTTCAAAAAATAATTTTATACTGTCGCAAATTTTAATTGCGCCAGGGATTGCCTTTTCTATAGTAAATTTTGCAAAAAATAATTTTTTAATGTCGCAAATTTTAATTACGCCAGGGATTGCCTTTTTATAGTAAATTATCCAAAAACTAATTTTTTATTGTCGCAAATTTTAATTACGCCAGGGATTGCCTTTTCTACCGTAAATTTTTCAAAAAATAATTTTTTACTGTCGCAAATTTTAATTGCGCCAGGGATTGACTTTTCTACAGTAAATTTTTCAAAAAATAATTTTTTACTGTCGCAAATTTTAATTACGCCAAGGATTGCCTTTTCTATAGTAAATTATTCAAAAAATACTTTTTTACTGTCGCAAATTTTAATTGCGCCAGGGATTGCCTTTTCTATAGTAAATTTTTCAAAAATTAATTTTTTACTGTCGCAAATTTCAATTGCGCCAGGGATTGCCTTTTCTATAGTAAATTTTTGAAAAAATAATTTTTTACTGTCGCAAATTTTAATTACGCCAGGGATTGCCTTTTCTATAGTAAATTATTCAAAAACTAATTTTTTGCTTTCGCAAATTTTAATTGCGCCAGGGATTGCCTTTTATACAGTAAATTTTTCAAAAAATAATTTTTACTGTCGCAAATTTTAATTACGCCAGGGATTGCCTTTTCTATAGTAAATTTTTCAAAAAATAATTTTTTACTGTCGCAAATTTTAATTGTGCCAGGGATTGCCTTTTCTACAGTAAATTTTTCAAAAAATAATTTTTTACTGTCGCAAATTTTAATTGCGCCAAGGATTACATTTTCTACAGTAAATTTTTCAAAAAATAATTTTTTATTGTCGCAAATTTTAATTACGCCAGGGATTGGCTTTTCTATAGTAAATTTTTCAAAAAATAATTTTTTACTGTCGCAAATTTTAAATACGCCAGGGATTGCCTTTTCTACAGTAAATTTTTCAAAAAATAATTTTATACTGTGGCAAATTTTAATTGCGCCAGGGATTGCCTTTTCTACAGTAAATTTTTCAAAAAATTATTTTCTACTGTCGCAAATTTTAATTGCGCCGGGGATTGCCTTTTCTACAGTAAATTTTTCAAAAAATAATTTTTTACTTGCGCAAATTTTAATTGCGCCAGGGATTGCCTTTTCTATAGTAAATTTTTCAAAAATTTAATTTTTTACTGTCGCAAATTTTAATTGCGCCAGGGATTGCCTTTTCTACAGTAAATTTTTCAAAAAATAATTTTTACTGTCGCAAATTTTAATTACGCCAGGGATTGCCTTTTCTATAGTAAATTTTTCACAATTTAATTTTTTACTGTCGCAAATTTTAATTGCGCCAGGGATTGCCTTTTCTACAGTAAATTTTTCAAAAAATTATTTTCTACTGTCGCATATTTTAATTGCACCGGGGATTGCCTTTTCTATAGTAAATTATTCAAAAACTAATTTTTTGTTGTCGCAAATTTTAATTGCGCCAGGGATTGCCTTTTCTATAGTAAATTTTTCAAAAAATAATTTTTTACTGTCGCAAATTTTAATTGCGCCAGGGATTGCCTTTTCTATAGTAAATTTTGCAAAAAATAATTTTTTACTGTCGCAAATTTTAATTGTGCCAGGGATTGCCTTTTCTACAGTAAATTTTTCAAAAAATAATTTTTTACTGTCGCAAATTTTAATTGCGCCAAGGATTACATTTTCTACAGTAAATTTTTCAAAAAATAATTTTTTATTGTCGCAAATTTTAATTACGCCAGGGATTGGCTTTTCTATAGTAAATTTTTCAAAAAATAATTTTTTACTGTCGGAAATTTTAAATACGCCAGGGATTGCCTTTTCTACAGTAAATTTTTCAAAAAATAATTTTATACTGTGGCAAATTTTAATTGCCCCAGGGATTGCCTTTTCTACAGTAAATTTTTCAAAAAATTATTTTCTACTGTCGCAAATTTTAATTGCGCCGGGGATTGCCTTTTCTACAGTAAATTTGTCAAAAAATAATTTTTTACTGTCGCAAATTTTAATTGCGCCAGGGATTGCCTTTTCTATAGTAAATTTTTCAAAAATTTAATTTTTTACTGTCGCAAATTTTAATTGCGCCAGGGATTGCCTTTTCTACAGTAAATTTTTCAAAAAATAATTTTTACTGTCGCAAATTTTAATTACGCCAGGGATTGCCTTTTCTATAGTAAATTTTTCACAATTTAATTTTTTACTGTCGCAAATTTTAATTGCGCCAGGGATTGCCTTTTCTACAGTAAATTTTTCAAAAAATTATTTTCTACTGTCGCATATTTTAATTGCGCCGGGGATTGCCTTTTCTATAGTAAATTATTCAAAAACTAATTTTTTGCTGTCGCAAATTTTAATTGCGCCAGGGATTGCCTTTTCTACAGTAAATTTTTCAAAAAATAATTTTTTACTATCGCAAATTTTAATTAAGCCAGGGATTGCCTTTTCTACAGTAAATTTTTCAAAAAATAATTTTTACTGTCGCAAATTTTAATTACGCCAGGGATTGCCTTTTCTATAGTAAATTTTTCAAAAAATAATTTTTTACTGTCGCAAATTTTAATTGCGCCAGGGATTGCCTTCTCTACAGTAAATTTTTCAAAAAATAATTTTATACTGTCGCAAATTTTAATTGCGCCAGGGATTGCCTTTTCTATAGTAAATTTTGCAAAAAATAATTTTTTACTGTCGCAAATTTTAATTACGCCAGGGATTGCCTTTTCTATAGTAAATTATTCAAAAACTAATTTTTTATTGTCGCAAATTTTAATTACGCCAGGGATTGCCTTTTCTACAGTAAATTTTTCAAAAAATAATTTTTTACTGTCGCAAATTTTAATTACGCCAGGGATTGCCTTTTCTATAGTAAATTTTTCAAAAATTAATTTTCTACTGTCGCAAATTTTAATTGCGCCGGGGATTGCCTTTTGTATATTAAATTTTTCACAAATTAATTTTTTACTGTCGAAAATTTTAAATACGCCAGGCATTGCCTTTTCTACAGTAAATTTTTCAAAAAATAATTTTTTACTGTAGCAAATTTTAATTGCGCCAGGGATTGCCTTTTATACAGTAAATTTTTCAAAAAATAATTTTTTACTGGCGCAAATTTTAATTGCGCCAGGGATTGCCTTTTCTATAGTAAATTTTGCAAAAAATAATTTTTTACTGTCGCAAATTTTAATTGTGCCAGGGATTGCCTTTTCTACAGTAAATTTTTCAAAAAATAATTTTTTACTGTCGCAAATTTTAATTGCGCCGGGGATTGCATTTTCTATAGTAAATTATTAAAAAAATAATTTTCTACTGTCGCAAATTTTAGTTGCGCCGGGGGTTGCCTTTTCTACAGTAAATTTTTCAAAAAATAATTTTTTACTGTCGCAAATTTTAAATACGCCAGGGATTGCCTCTTCTATAGTAAATTTTGCAAGAAATAATATTATACTGTCGCAAATTTTAATTACGCCAGGGATTGCCTTTTCTATAGTAAATTATTCAAAAACAAATTTTTTACTGTCGCAAATTTTAATTGCGCCAGGGATTGCCTTTTCTATTGTAAATTTTTCAAAAAATAATTTTTTACGGTCGCAAATTTTAATCACGCCAGGGATTGCCTTTTCTATAGTAAATTTTTCAAAAACTAATCTTTTACTGTCGCAAATTTTAATTGCGCCAGGGATTGCCTTTTCTACAGTAAATTTTTCAAAAACTAATTTTTTACTGTCGCAAATTTTAATTGCGCCAGGGATTGCCTTTTCTATAGTAAATTTTGCAAAAAAATAATTTTTTACTGTCGCAAATTTTAATTACGCCAGGGATTGCATTTTCTATAGTAAATTTTTCAAAAATTAATTTTTTAATCTCGCAAATTTTAAATACGCCAGGTATTGCCTTTTCTATAGTAAATTTTGCAAAAAATAATTTTTTACTGTCGCAAATTTTAATTACGCCAGGGATTGCCTTTTCTACAGTAAATTTTTCAAAAATTAATTTTTTATTGTCGCAAATTTTAACTACGTCAAGGATTGCCTTTTCTATAGTAAATTTTTCAAAAATTAATTTTTTACTGTCGCAAATTTTAATTACGCCAGGGATTGCGTTTTCTATAGTAAATTATTCAAAAAATAATTTTTTACTGTCGCAAACTTTAATTGCGCCAGGGATTGCCTTTTCTACAGTAAATTTTTCAAAAACTAATTTTTTACTGTCGCAAATTTTAATTACGCCAGGGATTGCCTTTTCTATAGTAAATTTTTCAAAAAATAATTTTTTACTGTCGCAAATTTTAAATACGCCAGGGATTGCCTTTTCTATAGTAAATTTTACAAAAATAATTTTATACTGTCGCAAATTTTAATTACGCCAGGGATTGCCTTTTCTATAGTAAATTATTCAAAAACTAATTTTTTACTGTCGCAAATTTTAATTACGCCAGGGATTGCCTTTTCTACAGTAAATTTTACAAAAAATAATTTTTTACTGTCGCAAATTTTAAATACGCCAGGGATTGCCTTTTCTATAGTAAATTTTGCAAAACATAATTTCTTACTGTCGCAAATTTTAATTACGCCAGGGATTGCCATTTCTATAGTAAATTATTCAAAAATTAATTTTTTACTGTCGCAAATTTTAATTACGCCAGGGATTGCCTTTTCTACAGTAAATTATTCAAAAAATAATTTTCTACTGCCGCAAATTTTAATTACGCCAGGGATTGCCTTTTCTATACTAAATTTTTCAAAAAATAATTTTTTACTGTCGCAAATTTTAAGTACGCCAGGAATTGCCTTTTCTATAGTAAATTATTCAAAAACTAATTTTTTACTGTCGCAAATTTTAATTGCGCCAGGGATTGCCTTTTCTATAGTAAATTTTGCAAAAAAATAATATTTTACTGTCGCAAATTTTAATTACGCCAGGGATTGCATTTTCTATAGTAAATTTTTCAAAAATTAATTTTATAATCTCGCAAATTTTAAATACGCCAGGTATTGCCTTTTCTATAGTAAATTTTGCAAAAAATAATTTTTTACTGTCGCAAATTTTAATTACGCCAGGGATTGCCTTTTCTACAGTAAATTTTTCAAAAATTAATTTTTTATTGTCGCAAATTTTAACTACGTCAAGGATTGCCTTTTCTATAGTAAATTTTTCAAAAATTAATTTTTTACTGTCGCAAATTTTAATTACGCCAGGGATTGCGTTTTCTATAGTAAATTATTCAAAAAATAATTTTTTACTGTCGCAAACTTTAATTGCGCCAGGGATTGCCTTTTCTACAGTAAATTTTTCAAAAACTAATTTTTTACTGTCGCAAATTTTAATTACGCCAGGGATTCCCTTTTCTATAGTAAATTTTTTAAAAAATAATTTTCTACTGTCGCAAATTTTAATTGCGCCAGGGATTTCCTTTTCTATAGTAAATTTTTCAAAAATTAATTTTTTACTGTCGCAAATTTTAAATACGCCAGGGATTGCCTTTTCTATAGTAAATTTTTCAAAAAATAATTTTTTATTGTCGCAAATTTTAATTACGCCAGGGATTGGCTTTTCTATAGTAAATTTTTCCAAAAATAATTTTTTACTGTCGCAAATTTTAAATACGCCAGGGATTGCCTTTTCTACAGTAAATTTTTCAAAAAATAATTTTATACTGTGGCAAATTTTAATTGCGCCAGGGATTGCCTTTTCTACAGTAAATTTTTCAAAAAATTATTTTCTACTGTCGCAAATTTTAATTGCGCCGGGGATTGCCTTTTCTACAGTAAATTTTTCAAAAAATAATTTTTTACTGTCGCAAATTTTAATTGCGCCAGGGATTGCCTTTTCTATAGTAAATTTTTCACAAATTAATTTTTTACTGTCGCAAATTTTAATTGCGCCAGGGATTGCCTTTTCAACAGTAAATTTTTCAAAAAATAATTTTTACTGTCGCAAATTTTAATTACGCCAGGGATTGCCTTTTCTATAGTAAATTTTTCACAATTTAATTTTTTACTGTCGCAAATTTTAATTGCGCCAGGGATTGCCTTTTCTACAGTAAATTTTTTAAAAAATTATTTTCTACTGTCGCATATTTTAATTGCGCCGGGGATTGCCTTTTCTATAGTAAATTATTCAAAAACTAATTTTTTGCTGTCGCAAATTTTAATTGCGCCAGGGATTGCCTTTTCTACAGTAAATTTTTCAAAAAATAATTTTTTACTGTCGCAAATTTTAATTAAGCCAGGGATTGCCTTTTCTACAGTAAATTTTTCAAAAAATAATTTTTACTGTCGCAAATTTTAATTACGCCAGTGATTGCCTTTTCTATAGTAAATTTTTCAAAAAATAATTTTTTACTGTCGCAAATTTTAATTGCGCCAGGGATTGCCTTTTCTACAGTAAATTTTTCAAAAAATAATTTTATACTGTCGCAAATTTTAATTGCGCCAGGGATTGCCTTTTCTATAGTAAATTTTGCAAAAAATAATTTTTTAATGTCGCAAATTTTAATTACGCCACGGATTGCCTTTTCTATAGTAAATTATTCAAAAACTAATTTTTTATTGTCGCAGATTTTAATTACGCCAGGGATTGTCTTTTCTATAGTAAATTTTTCAAAAAATAATTTTTTACTGTCGCAAATTTTAATTACCCCAGGGATTGCCTTTTCTACAGTAAATTTTTCAAAAATTAATTTTATACTGTCGCAAATTGTAATTGCGCCAGGGATTAACTTTTCTATAGTAAATTTTTCAAAAAATAATTTTATACTCTCGCAAATTTTAAATACGCCAGGGATTGCCTTTTCTATAGTAAATTTTGCAAAAAATAATTTTTTATTGTCGCAAATTTTAATTTCGCCAGGGATTGCCTTTTCTACAGTAAATTTTTCAAAAAATAATTTTATACTGTCGCAAATTTTAATTGCGCCAGGGATTGCCTTTTCTATAGTAAATTTTGCAAAAAATAATTTTTTAATGTCGCAAATTTTAATTACGCCAGGGATTGCCTTTTTATAGTAAATTATCCAAAAACTAATTTTTTATTGTCGCAAATTTTAATTACGCCAGGGATTGCCTTTTCTACCGTAAATTTTTCAAAAAATAATTTTTTACTGTCGCAAATTTTAATTGCGCCAGGGATTGACTTTTCTACAGTAAATTTTTCAAAAAATAATTTTTTACTGTCGCAAATTTTAATTACGCCAAGGATTGCCTTTTCTATAGTAAATTATTCAAAAAATACTTTTTTACTGTCGCAAATTTTAATTGCGCCAGGGATTGCCTTTTATATAGTAAATTTTTCAAAAATTAATTTTTTACTGTCGCAAATTTCAATTGCGCCAGGGATTGCCTTTTCTATAGTAAATTTTTGAAAAAATAATTTTTTACTGTCGCAAATTTTAATTACGCCAGGGATTGCCTTTTCTATAGTAAATTATTCAAAAAATAATTTTTTGCTTTCGCAAATTTTAATTGCGCCAGGGATTGCCTTTTATACAGTAAATTTTTCAAAAAATAATTTTTACTGTCGCAAATTTTAATTACGCCAGGGATTGCCTTTTCTATAGTAAATTTTTCAAAAAATAATTTTTTACTGCCGCAAATTTTAATTGCGCCAGGGATTGCCTTTTCTACAGTAAATTTTTCAAAAAATAATTTTTTACTGTCGCAAATTTTAATTACGCCAGGGATTGCCTTTTCTATAGTAAATTTTTCAAAAAATAATTTTTTACTGTCGCAAATTTTAATTGCGCCAGGGATTGCCTTTTCTATAGTAAATTTTGCAAAAAATAATTTTTTACTGTCGCAAATTTTAATTGTGCCAGGGATTGCCTTTTCTACAGTAAATTTTTCAAAAAATAATTTTTTACTGTCGCAAATTTTAATTGCGCCAAGGATTACATTTTCTACAGTAAATTTTTCAAAAAATAATTTTTTATTGTCGCAAATTTTAATTACGCCAGGGATTGGCTTTTCTATAGTAAATTTTCCAAAAAATAATTTTTTACTGTCGCAAATTTTAAATACGCCAGGGATTGCCTTTTCTACAGTAAATTTTTCAAAAAATAATTTTATACTGTGGCAAATTTTAATTGCGCCAGGGATTGCCTTTTCTACAGTAAATTTTTCAAAAAATTATTTTCTACTGTCGCAAATTTTAATTGCGCCGGGGATTGCCTTTTCTACAGTAAATTTTTCAAAAAATAATTTTTTACTTGCGCAAATTTTAATTGCGCCAGGGATTGCCTTTTCTATAGTAAATTTTTCAAAAATTTAATTTTTTACTGTCGTAAATTTTAATTGCGCCAGGGATTGCCTTTTCTACAGTAAATTTTTCAAAAAATAATTTTTACTGTCGCAAATTTTAATTACGCCAGGGATTGCCTTTTCTATAGTAAATTTTTCACAATTTAATTTTTTACTGTCGCAAATTTTAATTGCGCCAGGGATTGCCTTTTCTACAGTAAATTTTTCAAAAAATTATTTTCTACTGTCGCATATTTTAATTGCACCGGGGATTGCCTTTTCTATAGTAAATTATTCAAAAACTAATTTTTTGCTGTCGCAAATTTTAATTGCGCCAGGGATTGCCTTTTCTATAGTAAATTTTTCAAAAAATAATTTTTTACTGTCGCAAATTTTAATTGCGCCAGGGATTGCCTTTTCTATAGTAAATTTTGCAAAAAATAATTTTTTACTGTCGCAAATTTTAATTGTGCCAGGGATTGCCTTTTCTACAGTAAATTTTTCAAAAAATAATTTTTTACTGTCGCAAATTTTAATTGCGCCAAGGATTACATTTTCTACAGTAAATTTTTCAAAAAATAATTTTTTATTGTCGCAAATTTTAATTACGCCAGGGATTGGCTTTTCTATAGTAAATTATTCAAAAAATAATTTTTTACTGTCGCAAATTTTAAATACGCCAGGGATTGCCTTTTCTACAGTAAATTTTTCAAAAAATAATTTTATACTGTGGCAAATTTTAATTGCGCCAGGGATTGCCTTTTCTACAGTAAATTTTTCAAAAAATTATTTTCTACTGTCGCAAATTTTAATTGCGCCGGGGATTGCCTTTTCTACAGTAAATTTGTCAAAAAATAATTTTTTACTGTCGCAAATTTTAATTGCGCCAGGGATTGCCTTTTCTATAGTAAATTTTTCAAAAATTTAATTTTTTACTGTCGCAAATTTTAATTGCGCTAGGGATTGCCTTTTCTACAGTAAATTTTTCAAAAAATAATTTTTACTGTCGCAAATTTTAATTACGCCAGGGATTGCCTTTTCTATAGTAAATTTTTCACAATTTAATTTTTTACTGTCGCAAATTTTAATTGCGCCAGGGATTGCCTTTTCTACAGTAAATTTTTCAAAAAATTATTTTCTACTGTCGCATATTTTAATTGCGCCGGGGATTGCCTTTTCTATAGTAAATTATTCAAAAACTAATTTTTTGCTGTCGCAAATTTTAATTGCGCCAGGGATTGCCTTTTCTACAGTAAATTTTTCAAAAAATAATTTTTTACTATCGCAAATTTTAATTAAGCCAGGGATTGCCTTTTCTACAGTAAATTTTTCAAAAAATAATTTTTACTGTCGCAAATTTTAATTACGCCAGGGATTGCCTTTTCTATAGTAAATTTTTCAAAAAATAATTTTTTACTGTCGCAAATTTTAATTGCGCCAGGGATTGCCTTCTCTACAGTAAATTTTTCAAAAAATAATTTTATACTGTCGCAAATTTTAATTGCGCCAGGGATTGCCTTTTCTATAGTAAATTTTGCAAAAAATAATTTTTTACTGTCGCAAATTTTAATTACGCCAGGGATTGCCTTTTCTATAGTAAATTATTCAAAAACTAATTTTTTATTGTCGCAAATTTTAATTACGCCAGGGATTGCCTTTTCTACAGTAAATTTTTCAAAAAATAATTTTTTACTGTCGCAAATTTTAATTACGCCAGGGATTGCCTTTTCTATAGTAAATTTTTCAAAAATTAATTTTCTACTGTCGCAAATTTTAATTGCGCCGGGGATTGCCTTTTGTATATTAAATTTTTCACAAATTAATTTTTTACTGTCGAAAATTTTAAATACGCCAGGCATTGCCTTTTCTACAGTAAATTTTTCAAAAAATAATTTTTTACTGTAGCAAATTTTAATTGCGCCAGGGATTGCCTTTTATACAGTAAATTTTTCAAAAAATAATTTTTTACTGTCGCAAATTTTAATTGCGCCAGGGATTGCCTTTTCTATAGTAAATTTTGCAAAAAATAATTTTTTACTGTCGCAAATTTTAATTGTGCCAGGGATTGCCTTTTCTACAGTAAATTTTTCAAAAAATAATTTTTTACTGTCGCAAATTTTAATTGCGCCGGGGATTGCATTTTCTATAGTAAATTATTAAAAAAATAATTTTCTACTGTCGCAAATTTTAGTTGCGGCGGGGGTTGCCTTTTCTACAGTAAATTTTTCAAAAAATAATTTTTTACTGTCGCAAATTTTAAATACGCCAGGGATTGCCTCTTCTTTAGTAAATTTTGCAAGAAATAATATTATACTGTCGCAAATTTTAATTACGCCAGGGATTGCCTTTTCTATAGTAAATTATTCAAAAACTAATTTTTTACTGTCGCAAATTTTAATTGCGCCAGGGATTGCCTTTTCTATAGTAAATTTTTCAAAAACTAATCTTTTACTGTCGCAAATTTTAATTGCGCCAGGGATTGCCTTTTCTACAGTAAATTTTTCAAAAACTAATTTTTTACTGTCGCAAATTTTAATTGCGCCAGGGATTGCCTTTTCTATAGTAAATTTTGCAAAAAAATAATTTTTTACTGTCGCAAATTTTAATTACGCCAGGGATTGCATTTTCTATAGTAAATTTTTCAAAAATTAATTTTTTAATCTCGCAAATTTTAAATACGCCAGGTATTGCCTTTTCTATAGTAAATTTTGCAAAAATTAATTTTTTACTGTCGCAAATTTTAATTACGCCAGGGATTGCCTTTTCTACAGTAAATTTTTCAAAAATTAATTTTTTATTGTCGCAAATTTTAACTACGTCAAGGATTGCCTTTTCTATAGTAAATTTTTCAAAAATTAATTTTTTACTGTCGCAAATTTTAATTACGCCAGGGATTGCGTTTTCTATAGTAAATTATTCAAAAAATAATTTTTTACTGTCGCAAACTTTAATTGCGCCAGGGATTGCCTTTTCTACAGTAAATTTTTCAAAAACTAATTTTTTACTGTCGCAAATTTTAATTACGCCAGGGATTGCCTTTTCTATAGTAAATTTTTTAAAAAATAATTTTCTACTGTCGCAAATTTTAATTGCGCCAGGGATTTCCTTTTCTATAGTAAATTTTTCAAAAATTATTTTTTACTGTCGCAAATTTTAAATACGCCAGGGATTGCCTTTTCTATAGTAAATTTTTCAAAAAATAATTTTTTAGTGTCGCAAATTTTAAATACGCCAGGGATTGCCTTTTCTATAGTAAATTTTACAAAAATAATTTTATACTGTCGCAAATTTTAATTACGCCAGGGATTGCCTTTTCTATAGTAAATTATTCAAAAACTAATTTTTTACTGTCGCAAATTTTAATTACGCCATGGATTGCCTTTTCTACAGTAAATTTTACAAAAAATAATTTTTTACTGTCGCAAATTTTAAATACGCCAGGGATTGCCTTTTCTATAGTAAATTTTGCAAAACATAATTTCTTACTGTCGCAAATTTTAATTACGCCAGGGATTGCCATTTCTATAGTAAATTATTCAAAAATTAATTTTTTACTGTCGCAAATTTTAATTACGCCAGGGATTACCTTTTCTACAGTAAATTATTCAAAAAATAATTTTCTACTGCCGCAAATTTTAATTACGCCAGGGATTGCCTTTTCTATACTAAATTTTTCAAAAAATAATTTTTTACTGTCGCAAATTTTAAGTACGCCAGGAATTGCCTTTTCTATAGTAAATTATTCAAAAACTAATTTTTTACTGTCGCAAATTTTAATTGCGCCAGGTATTGCCTTTTCTATAGTAAATTTTGCAAAAAAATAATATTTTACTGTCGCAAATTTTAATTACGCCAGGGATTGCATTTTCTATAGTAAATTTTTCAAAAATTAATTTTTTAATCTCGCAAATTTTAAATACGCCAGGTATTGCCTTTTCTATAGTAAATTTTGCAAAAAATAATTTTTTACTGTCGCAAATTTTAATTACGCCAGGGATTGCCTTTTCTACAGTAAATTTTTCAAAAATTAATTTTTTATTGTCGCAAATTTTAACTACGTCAAGGATTGCCTTTTCTATAGTAAATTTTTCAAAAATTAATTTTTTAATGTCGCAAATTTTAATTACGCCAGGGATTGCGTTTTCTATAGTAAATTATTCAAAAAATAATTTTCTACTGTCGCAAACTTTAATTGCGCCAGGGATTGCCTTTTCTACAGTAAATTTTTCAAAAACTAATTTTTTACTGTCGCAAATTTTAATTACGCCAGGGATTGCCTTTTCTATAGTAAATTTTTTAAAAAATAATTTTCTACTGTCGCAAATTTTAATTGCGCCAGGGATTTCCTTTTCTATAGTAAATTTTTCAAAAATTAATTTTTTACTGTCGCAAATTTTAAATACGCCAGGGATTGCCTTTTCTATAGTAAATTTTTCAAAAAATAATTTTTTACTGTCGCAAATTTTAAATACGCCAGGGATTGCCTTTTCTATAGTAAATTTTACAAAAATAATTTTATACTGTCGCAAATTTTAATTACGCCAGGGATTGCCTTTTCTATAGTAAATTATTCAAAAACTAATTTTTTACTGTCGCAAATTTTAATTACGCCAGGGATTGCCTTTTCTACAGTAAATTTTACAAAAAATAATTTTTTACTGTCGCAAATTTTAAATACGCCAGGGATTGCCTTTTCTATAGTAAATTTTGCAAAACATAATTTCATACTGTCGCAAATTTTAATTACGCCAGGGATTGCCGTTTCTATAGTAAATTATTCAAAAATTAATTTTTTACTGTCGCAAATTTTAATTACGCCAGGGATTGCCTTTTCTACAGTAAATTATTCAAAAAATAATTTTCTACTGCCGCAAATTTTAATTACGCCAGGGATTGCCTTTTCTATAATAAATTTTTCAAAAAATGATTTTTTACTGTCGCAAATTTTAAGTACGCCAGGAATTGCCTTTTCTATAGTAAATTATTCAAAAACTAATTTTTTACTGTCGCAAAATTTAAATACGCCAGGGATTGCCTTTTCTATAGTAAATTATGCAAAAAATAATTTTTTACTGTCGCAAATTTTAATTACGCCAGGGATTGCCTTTTCTATAGTAAATTATTCAAAAACTAATTTTTTACTGTCGCAAATTTTAAATACGCCAGAGATTGCCTTTTCTATAGTAAATTTTTCAAAAAAATAATTTTTTTCTGTCGCAAATTTTAATTACGCCAGGGATTGCCTTTTCTATAGAAAATTATTCAAAAACTAATTTTTTACTGTCGCAAATTTTAATTACGCCAGGGATTGCATTTTCTATAGTAAATTTTACAAAAAATAATTTTATACTGTCGCAAATTTTAATTACGCCAGGGATTGCCTTTTCTATAGTAAATTATTCAAAAACTAATTTTTTACTGTCGCAAATTTAAATTACGCCAGGGATTGCCTTTTCTACAGTAAATTTTACAAAAAATAATTGTTTACTGTCGCAAATTTTAAATACGCCAGGGATTGCCTTTTCTATAGTAAATTTTGCAAAAAATAATTTCTTACTGTCGCAAATTTTAATTACGCCAGGGATTGCCTTTTCTATAGTAAATTATTCAAAAACTAATTTTTTACTGTCGCAAATTTTGATTACGCCAGGGATTGCCTTTTCTATAGTAAATTATTCAAAAACTAATTTTTTACTGTCGCAAATTTTAATTACGCCAGGGATTGCCTTTTCTATAGTAAATTTTACAAAAAATAATTTTATACTGTCGCAAATTTTAATTACGCCAGGGATTGCCTTTTCTATAGTAAATTATTCAAAAACTAATTTTTTACTGTCGGAAATTTTAATTACGCCAGGGATTGCTTTTTCTACAGTAAATTTTACAAAAAATAATTGTTTGCTGTCGCAAATTTTAAATACGCCAGGGATTGCCTTTTCTATAGTAAATTTTGCAAAAAATAATTTCTTACTGTCGCAAATTTTAATTACGCCAGGGATTGCCTTTTCTATAGTAAATTATTCAAAGACTAATTTTTTACTATCGCAAATTTTAATTACGCCAGGGATTGCCTTTTCTACAGTAAATTATTCAAAAAATAAATTTTCTACTGCCGCAAATTTTAATTACGCCAGGGATTGCCTTTTCTATACTAAATTTTTCAAAAAATAATTTTTTACTGTCGCAAATTTTAAGTACACCAGGAATTGCCTTTTCTATAGTAAATTATGCAAAAATTAATTTTTTACTGTCGCAAAATTTAAATACGCCAGGGATTGCCTTTTCTATAGTAAATTTTGCAAAAAATAATTTTTTACTGTGGCAAATTTTAATTACGCCAGGGAGTGCCTTTTCTATAGTAAATTATTCAAAAACTAATTTTTTACTGTCGCAAATTTTAAATACGCCAGGGATTGCCTTTTCTATAGTAAATTTTACAAAAAATAATTTTTTACTGTCGCAAAGTTTAACTATGCCAGGGATTGCCTTTTCTATAGTAAATTATTCAAAAACTAATTTTTTACTGTCGCAAATTTTAATTACGCCAGGGATTGCCTTTTCTATAGTAAATTATACAAAAAATAATTTTATACTGTCGCAAATTTTAATTACGCCAGGGATTGCCTTTTCTATAGTAAATTATTCAAAAACTAATTTTTAACTGTTGCAAATTTTAATTACGCCAGGGATTGCCCTTTCTACAGTAAATTTTACAAAAAATAATTTTTTATTGTCGCAAATTTTAAATACGCCAGGGATTGCCTTTTCTATAGTAAATTTTGCAAAAAATAATTTCTTACTGTCGCAAATTTTAATTACGCCAGGTATTGCTTTTCTATAGTAAATTATTCAAAAACTAATTTTTTACTGTCGCAAATTTTAATTACGCCAGGGATTTCCTTTTCTACAGTAAAGTTTTCAAAAAATAATTGTCTACTGCCGCAAATTTTAATTACGCCAGGGATTGCCTTTTCTATAGTAAATTATTCAAAAACTAATTTTTTACTGTCGCAAATTTTAAATACGCCAGGGATTGCCTTTTCTATAGTAAATTTTGCAAAAAAATAATTTTTTACTGTCGCAAATTTGAATTGCGCCAGGGATTGCTTTTTCTACAGTAAATTATTCAAAAAATAATTTTCTACTGTCGCAAATTTTAATTGCGCCGGGGATTGCCTTTCCTACAGTAAATTTTTCAAAAAATAATTTTTTATTGTCGCAAATTTTAATTGCGCCAGGGATTGCCTTTTCTATAGTAAATTTTTCACAAATTAATTTTTTACTGTCGCAAATTTTAATTACGCCAGGGATTGCCTTTTCTATAGTAAATTATTCAAAAACTAATTTTTTACTGTCACAAATTTTAATTACGCCAGGGATTGCCTTTTCTACAGTAAATTATTCAAAAAATAATTTTCTACTGCAGCAAATTTTAATTACGCCAGGGATTGCCTTTTCTATACTAAATTTTTCAAAAAAATAATTTTTTACTGTCGCAAATTTTGAGTACGCCAGGAATTGCCTTTTCTATAGTAAATTATTCAAAAACTAATTTTTTACTGTCGCAAAATTTAAATACGCCAGGGATTGCCTTTTCTATAGTAAATTTTGCAAAAAATAATTTTTTACTGTCGCAAATTTTAATTACGCCTGGGATTGCCTTTTCTATAGTAAATTATTCAAAAACTAATTTTTTACTGTCGCAAATTTTAAATACGCCAGGGATTGCCTTTTCTATAGTAAATTTTGCAAAAAATAAATTTTTACTGTCGCAAATTTTAATTACGCCAGGGATTGCCTTTTCTATAGTAAATTATTCAAAAACTAATTTTTTACTGTCGCAAATTTTAATTACGCCAGGGATTGCCTTTTCTATAGTAAATTTTACAAAAAATAATTTTATACTGTCGCAAGTTTTAATTACGCCAGGGATTGCCTTTTCTATAGTAAATTATTCAAAAACTAATTTTTTACTGTCGCAAATATTAAATACGCCAGGGATTGCCTTTTCTATAGTAAATTTTGCAAAAAATAATTTTTTACTGTCGCAAATTTTAATTGCGCCAGGGATAGCTTTTTCTACAGTAAATTATTCAAACAATAATTTTCTACTGTCGCAAATTTTAATTGCGCCGGTGATTGCCTTTCCTACAGTAAATTTTTCAAAAAATAATTTTTTATTGTCGCAAATTTTAATTGCGCCAGGGATTGCCTTTTCTATAGTAAATTTTTCACAAATTAATTTTTTACTGTCGCAAATTTTAATCACGCCAGGGATTGCCTTTTCTATAGTAAATTATTCAAAAACTAATTTTTTACTGTCGCAAATTTTAATTACGCCAGGGATTGCCTTTTCTACAGTAAATTATTCAAAAAATAATTTTCTACTGCAGCAAATTTTAATTACGCCAGGGATTGCCTTTTCTATACTAAATTTTTCAAAAAATAATTTTTTACTGTCGCAAATTTTGAGTACGCCAGGAATTGCCTTTTCTATAGTAAATTATTCAAAAACTAATTTTTTACTGTCGCAGAATTTAAATACGCCAGGGATTGCCTTTTCTATAGTAAATTTTGCAAAAAATAATTTTTTACTGTCGCAAATTTTAATTGCGCCAGGGATTGCTTTTTCTACAGTAAATTATTCAAAAAATAATTTTCTACTGTCGCAAATTTTAATTGCGCCGGGGATTGCCATTTCTACAGTAAATTTTTCAAAAAATAATTTTTTATTGTCGCAAATTTTAATTGCGCCAGGGATTGCCTTTTCTATAGTAAATTTTTCACAAATTAATTTTTTACTGTCGCAAACTTTAATTACGCCAGGAATTGCCTTTTCTATAGTAAATTATTCAAAAACTAATTTTTTACTGTCGCAAATTTTAATTACGCCAGGGATTGCCTTTTCTACAGTAAATTATTCAAAAAATAATTTTCTACTGCAGCAAATTTTAATTACGACAGGGATTGCCTTTTCTATACTAAATTTTTCAAAAAATAATTTTTTACTGTCGCAAATTTTGAGTACGCCAGGAATTGCCTTTTCTATAGTAAATTATTCAAAAACTAATTTTTTACTGTCGCAAAATTTAAATACGCCAGGGATTGCCTTTTCTATAGTAAATTTTGCAAAAAATAATTTTTTACTGTCGCAAATTTTAATTACGCCAGGGATTGCCTTTTCTATAGTAAATTATTCAAAAACTAATTTTTTACTGTCGCAAATTTTATTTGCGCCAGGGATTGCCTTTTCTATAGTAAATTTTTCAAAAAATAATTTTTTACTGTCGCAAATTTTAAATCCGCCAGGGATTGCCTTTTCTATAGTAAATTTTTCACAAATTAATTTTCTACTGTCGTAAATTTTAAAGACGCCAGGGATTGCCTTTTCTACAGTAAATTTTTCAAAAAATAATTTTTTACTGTCGCAAATTTTAATTGCGCCAGGGATTGCCTTTTCTACAGTAAATTTTTCAAAAAATAATTTTTTACTGTCGCAAATTTTAATTGCGCCAGGGATTGCCTTTTCTATAGTAAATTTTTCAAAAAATAATTTTTTACTGTCGCAAATTTTAAATGCGCCAGGTATTGCCTTTTCTACAGTAAATTTTTCAAAAAATAATTTTTTACTGTCGCAAATTTTAAATGCGCCAGGTATTGCCTTTTCTACAGTAAATTTTTCACAAATTAATTTTATATTGTCGCAAATTTTAATTTCGCCAGGGATTGCCTTTTGTACAGTAAATTTTTCAAAAAATAATTTTCTACTGTCGCAAATTTTAATTGCGCCGGGGATTGCCTTTTCTACAGTAAATTTTTCAAAAAATAATTTTTTACTGTCGCAAATTTTAATTGCTCCAGGGATTGCCTTTTCTATAGTAAATTTTTCACAAATTAATTTTTTACTGTCGCAAATTTTAATTGCGCCAGGGATTGCCTTTTCTACAGTAAATTTTTCAAAAAATAATTTTTACTGTCGCAAATTTTAATTACGCCAGGGTTTGCTTTTCTATAGTAAATTTTTCACAAATTAATTTTTTACTGTCGCAAATTTTAATTGCGCCAGGGATTGCCTTTTCTACAGTAAATTATTCAAAAAATTATTTTCTCCTGTCGCAAATTTTAATTCCGCCGGGGATTGCCTTTTCTACAGTAAATTTTTCAAAAAATAATTTTTTACTGTCGCAAATTTTAATTGCGCCAGGGATTGCCTTTTCTATAGTAAATTTTTCACAAGTTAATTTTTTACTGTCGCAAATTTTAATTACGCCAGGGATTGCCTTTTTTATAGTAAATTATTCAAAAACTAATTTTTTACTGTCGCAAATTTTAATTACGCCAGGGATTTCCTTTTCTATAGTAAATTTTTCAAAAAATAATTTTTTACTGTCGCAAATTTTAAATACGCCAGGGATTGCCTTTTCTACAGTAGATTTTTCAAAAATTAATTTTATACTGTCGCAAATTGTAATTGCGCCAGGGAGTACCTTTTCTATAGTAAATTTTTCAAAAAATAATTTTATACTGTAGCAAATTTTAATTACGCCAGGGATTGCCTTTTCTACAGTAAATTTTTCAAAAACTAATTTTTTACTGTCGCAAATTTTAATTGCGCCAGGGATTGCCTTTTCTACTGTAAATTTTTCGAAAAATAATTTTTTACTGTCGCAAATTTTAATTGCGCCAGGGATTGCCTTTTCTACAGTAAATTTTTCAAAAAATAATTTTTTATTGTCGCAAATTTTAATTGCGCCAGGGATTGCCTTTGGTATAGTAAATTTTGGAAAAAAATAACTTTTTACTGTCGCAAATTGTAATTGCGCCAGGGATTAACTTTTCTATATTAAATTATTCAAAAAATAATTTTTTACTGTCGCAAATTTTAATTGCGCCAGGGATTGCCTTTTCTACAGTAAATTTTTCAAAAAATAATTTTTTACTGTCGCAAATTTTAATTACGCCAGGGATTGCCTTTTCTATAGTAAATTATTCAAAAATTAATTTTATACTGTCGCAAATTGTAATTGCGCCAGGGAATACCTTTTCTATAGTAAATTTTTCAAAAAATAATTTTATACTGTAGCAAATTTTAATTACGCCAGGGATTGCCTTTTCTACAGTAAATTTTTCAAAAACTAATTTTTTACTGTCGCAAATTTTAATTGCGCCAGGGATTGCCTTTACTACTGTAAATTTTTCGAAAAATAATTTTTTACTGTCGCACATTTTAATTGCGCCAGGGATTGCCTTTTCTACAGTAAATTTTTCAAAAAATAATTTTTTACTATCGCAAAATTTAATTGCGCCAGGGATTGCCTTTTCTATAGTAAATTTTTCACAAGTTAATTTTTTACTGTCGCAAATTTTAATTGCGCCAGGGATTGCCTTTTCTACAGTAAATTATTCAAAAACTAATTTTTTACTGTCGCAAATTTTAATTACGCCAGGGATTTCCTTTTTTACAGTAAATTTTTCAAAAACTAATTTTTTACTGTCGCAAATTTTAATTGCGCCAGGGATTGCCTTTTCTACTGTAAATTTTTCGAAAAATAATTTTTTACTGTCGCACATTTTAATTGCGCCAGGGATTGCCTTTTCTACAGTAAATTTTTCAAAAAATAATTTTTTACTATCGCAAAATTTACTTGCGCCAGGGATTGCCTTTTCTATAGTAAATTTTGCAAAAAATAATTTTTTACTGTCGCAAATTTTAATTGCGCCAGGGATTGCCTTTTCTACAGTAAATTTTTCAAAAAATAATTTTTTACTGTCGCAAAATTTTAATTGCGCCAGGGATTGCCTTTTCTACAGTAAATTTTTCAAAAATTAATTTTTTACTGTCGCAAATTTTAAATACGCCAGGGATTGCCTTTCCTATATTAAATTATTCAAAAAATAGTTTTTTACTTGTCGCAAATTTTAAATACGCCAGGGATTGCCTTTTCTAGAGTAGATTTTTCAAAAATTAATTTTATACTGTCGCAAATTGTAATTGCGCCAGGGAATACCTTTTCTATAGTAAATTTTTCAAAAAATAATTTTATACTGTAGCAAATTTTAATTACGCCAGGAATTGCCTTTTCTACAGTAAATTTTTCAAAAACTAATTTTTTACTGTCGCAAATTTTAATTGCGCCAGGGATTGCCTTTTCTACTGTAAATTTTTCGAAAAAAATTTTTTTACTGTCGCAAATTTTAATTGCGCCAGGGATTGCCTTTTCTACAGAAAATTTTTCGAAAAATTATTTTTTACTGTCGCAAATTTTAATTACGCCAGGGATTGCCTTTTCTATACTAAATTTTTCAAAAATAATTTTTTACTGTCGCAAATTTTAAGTACGCCAGGAATGGCCTTTTCTATAGTAAATTATGCAAAAACTAATTTTTTACTGTCGCAAAATTTAAATACGCCAGGGATTGCCTTTTCTATAGTAAATTTTGCAAAAAATAATTTTTTACTGTCGCAAATTTTAATTACGCCAGGGATTGCCTCTTCTATAGTAAATAAAAATAATTTTTTTATTGTTGCAAATTTTAATTACGCCAGGGATTGCCTTTTATATAGTAAATTTTTCAAAAAATAATTTTTTACTGTCGCAAATTTTAATTACGCCAGGGATTGCCTTTTCTATAGTAAATTATTCAAAAACTAATTTTTTACTGTCACAAATTTTAATTGCGCCAGGGATTGCCTTTTCTACAGTAAATTTTTCAAAAAATAATTTTTTACTATCGCAAAATTTAATTGCGCCAGGGATTGCCTTTTCTATAGTAAATTTTGCAAAAAATAATTTTTTACTGTCGCAAATTTTAACTGCGCCAGGGATTGCCTTTTCTACAGTAAATTTTTCAAAAAATAATTTTTTACTGTCGCAAATTTTAATTGCGCCAGGGATTGCCTTTTCTACAGTAAATTTTTTCAAAAAATTAATTTTTTACTGTCGCAAATTTTAAATACGCCAGGGATTGCCTTTTCTACAGTAGATTTTTCAAAAATTAATTTTATACTGTCGCAAATTGTAATTGCGCCAAGGAATACCTTTTCTATAGTAAATTTTTCAAAAAATAATTTTATACTGTAGCAAATTTTAATTACGCCAGGGATTGCCTTTTCTACAGTAAATTTTTCAAAAAACTAATTTTTTACTGTCGCAAATTTTAATTGCGCCAGCGATTGCCTTTTCTACTGTAAATTTTTCGAAAAATAATTTTTACTGTCGCAAATTTTAATTGCGCCAGGGATTGCCTTTTCTACAGTAAATTTTTCAAAAAATAATTTTTTATTGTCGCAAATTTTAATTGCGCCAGGGATTGCCCTTTGCTATAGTAAATTTTGCAAAAAAATAACTTTTTACTGTCGCAAATTGTAAATGCGCCAGGGATTAACTTTTCTATATTAAATTTTTCAAAAAATAATTTTTTACTGTCGCAAATTTTAATTGCGCCAGGGATTGCCTTTTCTACAGTAAATTTTTCAAAAAATAATTTTTTACTGTCGCAAATTTTAATTACGCCAGGGATTGCCTTTTCTATAGTAAATTATTCAAAAATTAATTTTATACTGTCGCAAATTGTAATTGCGCCAGGGCTTGCCTTTTCTACAGTAAATTTTTCAAAAAATAATTTTTTACTGTTGCAAATTTTAATTAGGCCAGGATTGCCTTTTCTACAGTAGATTTTTCAAAAATTAATTTTTATACTGTCGCAAATTGTAATTGCGCCAGGGAATACCTTTTCTATAGTAAATTTTTCAAAAAATAATTTTATACTGTCGCAAATTTTAATTACGCCAGGAATGGCCTTTCTATAGTAAATTATGCAAAAAACTAATTTTTTACTGTCGCAAAATTTAAATACGCCAGGATTGCCTTTTCTACAGTAAATTTTTCAAAAACTAATTTCTTACTATCGCAAATTTTAATTGCGCCAGGGATTGCCTTTTCTACTGTAAATTTTTCGAAAAATAATTTTTTACTGTCGCAAATTTTAATTGCGCCAGGGATTGCCTTTTCTACAGTAAATTTTTCAAAAAATAATTTTTTATTGTCGCAAATTTTAATTGCGCCAGGGATTGCCTTTGCTATAGTAAATTTTGCAAAAAAATAACTTTTTACTGTCGCAAAATTGTAATTGCGCCAGGGATTAACTTTTCTATATTAAATTTTTCAAAAATAATTTTTTACTGTCGCAAATTTTAATTGCGCCAGGGATTGCCTTTTCTACAGTAAATTTTTCAAAAAATAATTTTTTACTGTCGCAAATTTTAATTGCGCCAGGGATTGCCTTTTCTACAGTAAATTTTTCAAAAATTAATTTTTTACTGTCGCAAATTTTAAATACGCCAGGGATTGCCTTTCTATAGTAAATTATTCAAAAACTAATTTTTTACTGTCGCAAATTTTAATTGCGCCAGGGATTGCCTTTTCTACAGCAAATTTTTCAAAAAATAATTTTTTACTGTCGCAAATTTTAATTACGACAGGGATTGCCTGTTTCTATAGTAAATTTTGCAAAAAATAATTTTTTACCTGTCGCAAATTTTAATTGCGCCAGGGATTGCCATTTCTTCAGTAAATTATTCTAAAAATAATTTCTTACCGTCGCAAATTTTAATTGCGCCAGGGATTGCCTTTTCTACAGTAAATTTTTCAAAAATTAATTTTTTACTGTCGCAAATTTTAAATACGCCAAGGATTGCCTTTTCTATAGTAAATTATTCAAAAATAATTTTCTATTGCCGCAAATTTTAATTAAGCTAGGGATTGCCTTTTCTATACTAAATTTTTTCAAAAACTAATTTTTTACTGTCGCAAATTTTAAGTACGCCAGGAATGGCCTTTTCTATAGTAAATTATGCAAAAACTAATTTTTTACTGTCGCAAAATTTAAATACGCCAGGGATTGCCTTTTCTATAGTAAATTTTGCAAAAAATAATTTTTACTGTCGCAAATTTTAATTACGCCAGGGATTGCCTCTTCTATAGTAAATAATAATAATTTTTTATTGTTGCAAATTTTAATTACGCCTTTTATATAGTAAATTTTTCAAAAAATAATTTTTTACTGTCGCAAATTTTAAATACGCCAGGGATTGCCTTTTCTACAGTAGATTTTTCAAAATTAATTTTATACTGTCGCAAATTGTAATTGCGCCAGGGAATACCTTTTCTATAGTAAATTTTTCAAAAAATAATTTTATACTGTAGCAAATTTTAATTACGCCAGGGATTGCCTTTTCTACAGTAAATTTTTCAAAAACTAATTTTTTACTGTCGCAAATTTTAATTGCGCCAGGGATTGCCTTTTCTACTGTAAATTTTTCGAAAAATAATTTTTTACTGTCGCAAATTTTAATTGCGCCAGGGATTGCCTTTTCTACAGAAAATTTTTCGAAAAATTATTTTTTACTGTCGCAAATTTTAATTACGCCAGGGATTGCCATTTCTATACTAAATTTTTCAAAAAATAATTTTTTACTGTCGCAAATTTTAAGTACGCCAGGAATGGCCTTTTCTATAGTAAATTATGCAAAAACTAATTTTTTACTGTCGCAAAATTTAAATACGCCAGGGATTGCCTTTTCTATAGTAAATTTTGCAAAAATAATTTTTTACTGTCGCAAATTTTAATTACGCCAGGGATTGCCTCTTCTATAGTAAATAAAAATAATTTTTTATTGTTGCAAATTTTAATTACGCCAGGAATTGCCTTTTATATAGTAAATTTTTCAAAAAATAATTTTTTACTGTCGCAAAT
>CAWVNZ010002490.1:0-91263 GCA_963930735.1 Dioctria linearis | reverse complement strand
ATTTTGCAAAAAATAATTTTTTACTGTCGCAAATTTTAATTGCGCCAGGGATTGCCTTTTCTACAGTAAATTTTTCTAAAAATAATTTTTTACTGTCGCAAATTTTAATTGCGCCAAGGATTGCCTTTTCTACAGTAAATTTTTCAAAAATTAATTTTTTACTGTCGCAAATTTTAAATACGCCAAGGATTGCCTTTTCTATAGTAAATTATGCAAAAACTAATTTTTTACTGTCGCAAAATTTAATTGCGCCAGGGATTGCCTTTTCTATAGTAAATTTTTCAAAAAATAATTTTTTACTATCGCAAAATTTAATTGCGCCAGGGATTGCCTTTTCTATAGTAAATTTTGCAAAAAATAATTTTTTACTGTCGCAAATTTTAATTACGACAGGGATTGCCTTTTCTTTAGTAAATTTTGCAAAAAATAATTTTTTACTGTCGCAAATTTTAATTGAGCCAGGGATTGCCTTTTCTATAGTAAATTTTGCAAAAAATAATTTTTTGCTGTCGCAAATTTTAATTGCGCCAGGGATTGCCTTTTCTACAGTAAATTTTTCAAAAAATAATTTTTTACTATCGCAAAATTTAATTGCGCCAGGGATTGCCTTTTCTATAGTAAATTTTGCAAAAAATAATTTTTTACTGTCGCAAATTTTAATTGCGCCAGGGATTGCCTTTTCTACAGTAAATTTTTCTAAAAATAATTTTTTACTGTCGCAAATTTTAATTGCGCCAAGGATTGCCTTTTCTACAGTAAATTTTTCAAAAATTAATTTTTTACTGTCGCAAATTTTAAATACGCCAGGGATTGCCTTTTCTACATTAAATTTTTAAAAAATAATTTTTTACTGTCGCAAATTTTAAATACGCCAGGGATTGCCTTTTCTATAGTAAATTTTTCAGAAATTAATTTTTTACTGTCGCAAATTTTAATTGCGCCAGGGATTGCCTTTTCTACAGTAAATTTTTCTAAAAATAATTTTTTACTGTCGCAAATTTTACTTGCGCCAAGGATTGCCTTTTCTACAGTAAATTTTTCAAAAATTAATTTTTACTGTCGCAAATTTTAAATGCGCCAAGGATTGCCTTTTCTATAGTAAATTATGCAAAAACTAATTTTTTACTGTCGCAAAATTTAATTGCGCCAGGGATTGCCTTTTCTACAGTAAATTTTTCAAAAAATAATTTTTTACTATCGCAAAATTTAATTGCGCCAGGGATTGCCTTTTCTATAGTAAATTTTGCAAAAAATAATTTTTTACTGTCGCAAATTTTAATTGCGCCAGGGATTGCCTTTTCTACAGTAAATTTTTCAAAAAATAATTTTTTACTGTCGCAAATTTTAATTACGACAGGGATTGCCTTTTCTTTAGTAAATTTTGCAAAAAATAATTTTTTACTGTCGCAAATTTTAATTGAGCCAGGGATTGCCTTTTCTATAGTAAATTTTGCAAAAAATAATTTTTTGCTGTCGCAAATTTTAATTGCGCCAGGGATTGCCTTTTCTACAGTAAATTTTTCAAAAAATAATTTTTTACTATCGCAAAATTTAATTGCGCCAGGGATTGCCTTTTCTATAGTAAATTTTGCAAAAAATAATTTTTTACTGTCGCAAATTTTAATTGCGCCAGGGATTGCCTTTTCTACAGTAAATTTTTCTAAAAATAATTTTTTACTGTCGCAAATTTTAATTGCGCCAAGGATTGCCTTTTCTACAGTAAATTTTTCAAAAATTAATTTTTTACTGTCGCAAATTTTAAATACGCCAAGGATTGCCTTTTCTATAGTAAATTATGCAAAAACTAATTTTTTACTGTCGCAAAATTTAATTGCGCCAGGGATTGCCTTTTCTACAGTAAATTTTTCAAAAAATAATTTTTTACTATCGCAAAATTTAATTGCGCCAGGGATTGCCTTTTCTATAGTAAATTTTGCAAAAAATAATTTTTTACTGTCGCAAATTTTAATTGCGCCAGGGATTGCCTTTTCTACAGTAAATTTTTCAAAAAATAATTTTTTACTGTCGCAAATTTTAATTGCGCCAGGGATTGCCTTTTCTACAGTAAATTTTTCAAAAATTAATTTTTTACTGTCGCAAATTTTAAATACGCCAGGGATTGCCTTTTCTATAGTAAATTATTCAAAAACTAATTTTTTACTGTCGCAAATTTTAATTGCGCCAGGGATTGCCTTTTCTACAGTAAATTTTTCAAAAAATAATTTTTTACTGTCGCAAATTTTAATTACGACAGGGATTGCCTTTTCTATAGTAATTTTTTCAAAAAAAAAAATTTTTTACTGTCGCAAATTTTAAATACGCCATCGATTGCCTTTTCTATAGTTAATTTTTCAAAAAATAATTTTTTACTGTCGCAAATTTTAATTGCGCCAGGGATTGCCTTTTCTACAGTAAATTTTTCAAAAAATAATTTTTTACTGTCGCAAATTTTAATTACGCCAGGGATTGCCTTTTCTACAGTAAATTTTTCAAAAAATAATTTTTTACTGTCGCAAATTTTAAATACGCCAGGGATTGCCTTTTCTATAGTAAATTTTGCAAAAAATAATTTTTTACTGTCGCAAATTGTAATTACGCCAGGGATTGCCTTTTCTACAGTAAATTTTGCAAAAATAATTTTTTACTGTCGCAAATTTTAATTGAGCCAGGGATTGTCTTTTCTATAGTAAATTATTCAAACACTAATTTTTTACTGTCGCAAATTTTAATTGCGCCAGGGATTGCCTTTTCTACAGTAAATTTTTCTAAAAATAATTTTTTACTGTCGCAAATTTTAATTGCGCCAAGGATTGCCTTTTCTACAGTAAATTTTTCAAAAATTACTTTTTTACTGTCGCAAATTTTAAATACGCCAGGGATTGCCTTTTCTACATTAAATTTTTCAAAAAATAATTTTTTACTGTCGCAAATTTTAAATACGCCAGGGATTGCCTTTTCTATAGTAAATTTTTCAGAAATTAATTTTTTACTGTCGCAAATTTTAAATACGCCAGGTATTGCCTTTTCTACAGTAAATATTTCAAAAAATAATTTTTTACTGTCGCAAATTTTAATTGAGCCAGGGATTGCCTTTTCTATAGTAAATTTTGCAAAAAATAATTTTTCGCTGTCGCAAATTTTAATTGCGCCAGGGATTGCCTTTTCTACAGTAAATTTTTCAAAAAATAATTTTTTACTATCGCAAAATTTAATTGCGACAGGGATTGCCTTTTCTATAGTAAATTTTGCAAAAAATAATTTTTTACTGTCGCAAATTTTAATTGCGCCAGGGATTGCCTTTTCTACAGTAAATTTTTCTAAAAATAATTTTTTACTGTCGCAAATTTTAATTGCGCCAAGGATTGCCTTTTCTACAGTAAATTTTTCAAAAATTAATTTTTTACTGTCGCAAATTTTAAATACGCCAAGGATTGCCTTTTCTATAGTAAATTATGCAAAAACTAATTTTTTACTGTCGCAAAATTTAATTGCGCCAGGGATTGCCTTTTCTACAGTAAATTTTTCAAAAAATAATTTTTTACTATCGCAAAATTTAATTGCGCCAGGGATTGCCTTTTCTATAGTAAATTTTGCAAAAAATAATTTTTTACTGTCGCAAATTTTAATTGCGCCAGGGATTGCCTTTTCTACAGTAAATTTTTCAAAAAATAATTTTTTACTGTCGCAAATTTTAATTGCGCCAGGGATTGCCTTTTCTACAGTAAATTTTTCAAAATTAATTTTTTACTGTCGCAAATTTTAAATACGCCAGGGATTGCCCTTTCTATAGTAAATTATTCAAAAACTAATTTTTTACTGTCGCAAATTTTAATTGCGCCAGGGATTGCCTTTTCTACAGTAAATTTTTCAAAAATAATTTTTTACTGTCGCAAATTTTAATTACGACAGGGATTGCCTTTTCTATAGTAATTTTTTCAAAAAAAAATTTTTTTACTGTCGCAAATTTTAAATACGCCATCGATTGCCTTTTCTATAGTTAATTTTTCAAAAAATAATTTTTTACTGTCGCAAATTTTAATTGCGCCAAGGATTGCCTTTTCTACAGTAAATTTTTCAAAAAATAATTTTTTACTGTCGCAAATTTTAATTACGCCAGGGATTGCCTTTTCTACAGTAAATTTTTCAAAAAATAATTTTTTACTGTCGCAAATTTTAATTACGCCAGGGATTGCCTTTTCTATAGTAAATTTTTCAAAAATTAATTTTTTACTGTCGCAAATTTTAAATACGCCAGGGATTGCCTTTTCTATAGTAAATTTTGCAAAAATAATTTTTTACTGTCGCAAATTGTAATTACGCCAGGGATTGCCTTTTCTACAGTAAATTTTGCAAAAAATAATTTTTTACTGTCGCAAATTTTAATTGAGCCAGGGATTGTCTTTTCTATAGTAAATTATTCAAACAATAATTTTTTACTGTCGCTAATTTTAATTGCGCCAGGGATTGCCTTTTCTACAGTACATTTTTCAAAAATAATTTTTTACTGTCGCAAGTTTTAAATACGCCAGGGATTGCCTTTTCTATAGTAAATTTTTCACAAATTAATTTTTTACTGTCGCAAATTTTAAATACGCCAGGGATTGCCTTTTCTACATTAAATTTTTCAAAAAATAATTTTTTACTGTCGCAAATTTTAAATACGCCAGGGATTGCCTTTTCTATAGTAAATTTTTCACAAATTAATTTTTTACTGTCGCAAATTTTAAATACGCCAGTTATTGCCTTTTCTACAGTAAATATTTCAAAAAATAATTTTATACTGTCGCAAATTTTAATTGCGCCAGGGATTGCCTTTTCTACAGTAAATTTTACAAAAAATAATTTTATACCGTCGCAAATTTTAATTACGCCAGCGATTGCCTTTTCTATAGTAATTTTTTCACAAATTTATTTTATACTGTCGCAAATTTTAATTACGCCAGGGATTGCCTTTTCTATAGTAAATTATTCAAAAAATAATTTTATACTGTCGCAAATTTTAAATACGCCAGGGATTGCCTTTTCTATAGTAAATTATTCAAAAACTAATTTTTTACTGTCGCAAATTTTAATTGCGCCAGGGATTGCCTTTTCTACAGTAAATTTTTCAAAAAATAATTTTTTACTGTGGCAAATTTTAATTACGACAGGGATTGCCTTTTCTATAGTAATTTTTTCAAAAAAAAAATTTTTTACTGTCGCAAATTTTAAATACGCCAGGGATTACTTTTTCTATAGTTAATTTTTCAAAAAATAATTTTTTACTGTCGCAAATTTTAATTGCGCCAGGGATTGCCTTTTCTACAGTAAATTTTTCAAAAAATAATTTTTTACTGTCGCAAATTTAATTACGCCAGGGATTGCCTTTTCTACAGTAAATTTTTCAAAAAATAATTTTTTACTGTCGCAAATTTTAATTACGCCAGGGATTGCCTTTTCTATAGAAAATTTTGAAAAATTAATTTTTTACTGTCGCAAATTTTAAATACGCCAGGGATTGCCTTTTCTATAGTAAATTTTGCAAAAAATAATTTTTTACTGTCGCAAATTGTAATTACTCCAGGGATTGCCTTTTCTACAGTAAATTTTGCAAAAAATTATTTTTTACTGTCGCAAATTTTAATTGAGCCAGGGATTGTCTTTTCTATAGTAAATTATTCAAACAATAATTTTTTACTGTCGCAAATTTTAATTGCGCCAGGGATTGCCTTTTCTACAGTAAATTTTTCAAAAAATAATTTTTTAATGTCGCAAATTTTAAATACGCCAGGGATTGCCTTTTCTATAGTAAATTTTTCACAAATTAATTTTTTACTGTCGCAAATTTTAAATACGCCAGGGATTGCCTTTTCTACATGAAATTTTTCAAAAAATAATTTTTTACTGTCGCGAATTTTAAATACGCCAGGGATTGCCTTTTCTATAGTAAATTTTTCACAAATTAATTTTTTACTGTCTCAAATTTTAAATACGCCAGGTATTGCCTTTTCTACAGTAAATATTTCAAAAAATAATTTTATACTGTCGCAAATTTTAATTGCGCCAGGGATTGCCTTTTCTACAGTAAATTTTACAAAAAATAATTTTATACTGTCGCAAATTTTAATTACGCCAGCGATTGCCTTTTCTATAGTAATTTTTTCACAAATTTATTTTATACTGTCGCAAATTTTAATTACGCCAGGGATTGCCTTTTCTATAGTAAATTATTCAAAAAATAATTTTATACTGTCGCAAATTTTAATTACGACAGGGATTGCCTTTTCTATAGTAAATTTTGCAAAAAATAATTTTTTACTGTCGCAAATTTTAATTGCGCCAGGGATTGCCTTTTCTACAGCAAATTTTTCAAAAAATAATTTTTTACTGTCGCAAATTTTAATTACGACAGGGATTGCCTTTTCTATAGTAAATTTTGCAAAAATAATTTTTTACTGTCGCAAATTTTAATTGCGCCAGGGATTGCCATTTCTTCAGTAAATTTTTCTAAAAATAATTTTTTACTGTCGCAAATTTTAATTGCGCCAGGGATTGCCTTTTCTACAGTAAATTTTTCAAAAATTAATTTTTTACTGTAGCAAATTTTAAATACGCCAAGGATTGCCTTTTCTATAGTAAATTATTCAAAAAATAATTTTCTATTGCCGCAAATTTTAATTACGCCAGGGATTGCCTTTTCTATTCTAAATTTTTCAAAAACTAATTTTTTACTGTCGCAAATTTTAAGTACGCCAGGAATGACCTTTTCTATAGTAAATTATGCAAAAACTAATTTTTTACTGTCGCAAAATTTAAATACGCCAGGGATTGCCTTTTCTATAGTAAATTTTGCAAAAAATAATTTTTTACTGTCGCAAATTTTAATTACGCCAGGGATTGCCTCTTCTATAGTAAATAAAACTAATTTTTTATTGTTGCAAATTTTAATTACGCCTTTTATATAGTAAATTTTTCAAAAATTAATTTTTTACTGTCGCAAATTTTAAATACGCCAGGAATTGCCTTTTCTACAGTAGATTTTTCAAAAATTAATTTTATACTGTCGCAAATTGTAATTGCGCCAGGGAATACCTTTTCTATAGTAAATTTTTCAAAAAATAATTTTATACTGTAGCAAATTTTAATTACGCCAGGGATTGCCTTTTCTACAGTAAATTTTTCAAAAACTAATTTTTTACTGTCGCAAATTTTAATTGCGCCAGCGATTGCCTTTTCTACTGTAAATTTTTCGAAAAATAATTTTTTACTGTCGCAAATTTTAATTGCGCCAGGGATTGCCTTTTCTACAGTAAATTTTTCAAAAAATAATTTTTTATTGTCGCAAATTTTAATTGCGCCAGGGATTGCCTTTGCTATAGTAAATTTTGCAAAAAAATAACTTTTTACTGTCGCAAATTGTAATTGCGCCAGGGATTAACTTTTCTATATTAAATTTTTCAAAAAATAATTTTTTACTGTCGCAAAATTTAATTGCGCCAGCGATTGCCTTTTCTATAGTAAATTTTTCAAAAAATAATTTTTTACTGTCGCAAATTTTAATTACGCCAGGGATTGCCTTTTCTATAGTAAATTATTCAAAAATTAATTTTATACTGTCGCAAATTGTAATTGCGCCAGGGATTGCCTTTTCTACAGTAAATTTTTCAAAAAATAATTTTTTACTGTTGCAAATTTTAATTACGCCAGGGCTTGCCTTTTCTACAGTAGATTTTTCAAAAATTAATTTTATACTGTCGCAAATTGTAATTGCGCCAGGGAATAACTTTTCTATAGTAAATTTTGCAAAAAAATAACTTTTTACTGTCGCAAATTGTAATTGCGCCAGGGATTAACATTTCTATATTAAATTTTTCAAAAAATAATTTTTTACTGTCGCAAATTTTAATTGCGCCAGGGATTGCCTTTTCTACAGTAAATTTTTCAAAAAATAATTTTTTACTGTCGCAAATTTTAATTACGCCAGGGATTGCCTTTTCTATAGTTAATTATTCAAAAATTAATTTTATACTGTCGCAAATTGTAATTGCGCCAGGGAATACCTTTTCTATAGTAAATTTTTCAAAAAATAATTTTGTACTGTAGCAAATTTTAATTACGCCAGGGATTGCCTTTTCTACAGTAAATTTTTCAAAAAATAATTTTTTACTGTCGCAATTTTTAAGTACGCCAGGAATGTCCTTTTCTATAGTAAATTATGCAAAACCTAATTTTTTACTGTCGCAAAATTTAATTGCGCCAGGGATTGCCTTTTCTACAGTAAATTTTTCAAAAAATAATTTTTTACTATCGCAAAATTTAATTGCGCCAGGGATTGCCTTTTCTATAGTAAATTTTGCAAAAAATAATTTTTTACTGTCGCAAATTTTAATTGCGCCAGGGATTGCCTTTTCTACAGTAAATTTTTCAAAAAATAATTTTTTACTGTCGCAAATTTTAATTGCGCCAGGGATTGCCTTTTCTACAGTAAATTTTTCAAAAATTAATTTTTTACTGTCGCAAATTTTAAATACGCCAGGGATTGCCTTTTCTATAGTAAATTTTGCAAAAAATAATTTTTTACTGTCGCAAATTTTAATTGCGCCAGGGATTGCCTTTTCTACAGTAAATTTTTCTAAGAATAATTTTTTACTGTCGCAAATTTTAATTACGACAGGGATTGCCTTTTCTATAGTAATTTTTTCAAAAAAAAAAATTTTTTACTGTCGCAAATTTTAAATACGCCATCGATTGCCTTTTCTATAGTTAATTTTTCAAAAAATAATTTTTTACTGTCGCAAATTTTAATTGCGCCAGGGATTGCCTTTTCTACAGTAAATTTTTCAAAAAATAATTTTTTACTGTCGAAAATTTTAATTACGCCAGGGATTGCCTTTTCTACAGTAAATTTTTCAAAAAATAATTTTTTACTGTCGCAAATTTTAATTACGCCAGGGATTGCCTTTTCTATAGTAAATTTTTCAAAAATTAATTTTTTACTGTCGCAAATTTTAAATACGCCAGGGATTGCCTTTTCTATAGTAAATTTTGCAAAAAATAATTTTTTACTGTCGCAAATTGTAATTACGCCAGGGATTGCCTTTTCTACAGTAAATTTTGCAAAAAATAATTTTTTACTGTCGCAAATTTTAATTGAGCCAGGGATTGTCTTTCCTATAGTAAATTATTCAAACAATAATTTTTTACTGTCGCTTATTTTAATTGCGCCAGGGATTGCCTTTTCTACAGTACATTTTTCAAAAAATAATTTTTTACTGTCGCAAATTTTAAATACGCCAGGGATTGCCTTTTCTATAGTAAATTTTTCACAAATTAATTTTTTACTGTCGCAAATTTTAAATACGCCAGGGATTGCCTTTTCTACATTAAATTTTTCAAAAAATAATTTTTTACTGTCGCAAATTTTAAATACGCCAGGGATTGCCTTTTCTATAGTAAATTTTTCACAAATTAATTTTTTACTGTCGCAAATTTTAAATACGCCAGGTATTGCCTTTTCTACAGTAAATATTTCAAAAAATAATTTTACACTGTCGCAAATTTTAATTGCGCCAGGGATTGCCTTTTCTACAGTAAATTTTACAAAAAATAATTTTATACTGTCGCAAATTTTAATTACGCCAGCGATTGCCTTTTCTATAGTAATTTTTTCACAAATTTATTTTATACTGTCGCAAATTTTAATTACGCCAGGGATTGCCTTTTCTATAGTAAATTATTCAAAAAATAATTTTATACTTTCGAAAATTTTAAATACGCCAGGGATTGCTTTTCTACAGTAAATTTTTCTCAAATTAATTTTTTATTGTCGCAAATTTTAATTTCGCCAGGGATTGCCTTTTCTATAGTAAATTTTTCAAAAAATAATTTTTTATTGTCGCAAATTTTAATTACGCCAGGGATTGCCTTTTCTATAGTAAATTTTTCAAAAAATAATTTTTTACTGTCGCAAATTTTAATTACGCCAGGGATTGCCTTTTCTATAGTAAATTATTCAAAAACTAATTTTTTACTGTCGCAAATTTTAATTGCACCAGGGATTGCCTTTTCTACAGTAAATTTTTCAAAAAATAATTTTTTACTATCGCAAAATTTAATTGCGCCAGGGATTGCCTTTTCTATAGTAAATTTTGCAAAAAATAATTTTTTACTGTCGCAAATTTTAATTGCGCCAGGGATTGCCTTTTCTACAGTAAATTTTTCAAAAAATAATTTTTTACTGTCGCAAATTTTAATTGCGCCAGGGATTGCCTTTTCTACAGTAAATTTTTCAAAAATTAATTTTTTACTGTCGCAAATTTTAAATACGCCAGGGATTGCCTTTTCTATAGTAAATTATGCAAAAACTAATTTTTTACTGTCGCAAATTTTAATTGCGCCAGGGATTGCATTTTCTACAGTAAATTTTTCAAAAAATAATTTTTTACTGTGGCAAATTTTAATTACGACAGGGATTGCCTTTTCTATAGTAATTTTTAAAAAAAAAAAAATTTTTTACTGTCGCAAATTTTAAATACGCCAGGGATTGCCTTTCCTACAGTAAATATTTCAAAAATTAATTTTTTACTGTCGCAAATTTTAAATACGCCAGGGATTGCCTTTTCTATAGTAAATTATTCAAAAACAAATTTTTTACTGTCGCAAATTTTAATTGCGCCAGGGATTGCCTTTTCTACAGTAAATTTTTCAAAAAATAATTTTTTACTGTCGCAAATTTTAATTACGACAGGGATTGCCTTTTCTATAGTAATTTTTTCAAAAAAAAAATTTTTTTACTGTCGCAAATTTTAAATACGCCATCGATTGCCTTTTCTATAGTTAATTTTTCAAAAAATAATTTTTTACTGTCGCAAATTTTAATTGCGCCAGGGATTGCCTTTTCTACAGTAAATTTTTCAAAAAATAATTTTTTACTGTC
This sequence comes from Dioctria linearis, assembly GCA_963930735.1. Lineage (NCBI taxonomy): Eukaryota > Metazoa > Arthropoda > Insecta > Diptera > Asilidae > Dioctria > Dioctria linearis. The sequence continues at coordinate 80,348 of CAWVNZ010002490.1, read as the reverse complement.
GCAAATTTTAATTACGCCAGGGATTGCCTTTTCTACAGTAAATTTTTCAAAAAATAATTTTTTACTGTCGCAAATTTTAATTACGCCAGGGATTGCCTTTTCTATAGTAAATTTTTCAAAAATTAATTTTTTACTGTCGCAAATTTTAAATACGCCAGGGATTGCCTTTTCTATAGTAAATTTTGCAAAAAATAATTTTTTACTGTCGCAAATTGTAATTACGCCAGGGATTGCCTTTTCTACAGTAAATTTTGCAAAAAATAATTTTTTACTGTCGCAAATTTTAATTGAGCCAGGGATTGTCTTTCCTATAGTAAATTATTCAAACAATAATTTTTTACTGTCGCTAATTTTAATTGCGCCAGGGATTGCCTTTTCTACAGTACATTTTTCAAAAAATAATTTTTTACTGTCGCAAATTTTAAATACGCCAGGGATTGCCTTTTCTATAGTAAATTTTTCACAAATTAATTTTTTACTGTCGCAAATTTTAAATACGCCAGGGATTGCCTTTTCTACATTAAATTTTTCAAAAAATAATTTTTTACTGTCGCAAATTTTAAATACGCCAAGGATTGCCTTTTCTATAGTAAATTTTTCACAAATTAATTTTTTACTGTCGCAAATTTTAAATACGCCAGGTATTGCCTTTTCTACAGTAAATATTTCAAAAAATAATTTTATACTGTCGCAAATTTTAATTGCGCCAGGGATTGCCTTTTCTACAGTAAATTTTACAAAAAATAATTTTATACTGTCGCAAATTTTAATTACGCCAGCGATTGCCTTTTCTATAGTAATTTTTTCACAAATTTATTTTATACTGTCGCAAATTTTAATTACGCCAGGGATTGCCTTTTCTATAGTAAATTATTCAAAAAATAATTTTATACTTTCGCAAATTTTAAATACCCAAGGGATTGCCTTTTCTACAGTAAATTTTTCTCAAATTAATTTTTTATTGTCGCAAATTTTAATTTCGCCAGGGATTGCCTTTTCTATAGTAAATTTTTCAAAAAATAATTTTTTACTGTCGCAAATTTTAATTACGCCAGGGATTGCCTTTTCTATAGTAAATTATTCAAAAACTAATTTTTTACTGTCGCAAATTTTAATTGCACCAGGGATTGCCTTTTCTACAGTAAATTTTTCAAAAAATAATTTTTTACTATCGCAAAATTTAATTGCGCCAGGGATTGCCTTTTCTATAGTAAATTTTGCAAAAAATAATTTTTTACTGTCGCAAATTTTAATTGCGCCAGGGATTGCCTTTTCTACAGTAAATTTTTCAAAAAATAATTTTTTACTGTCGCAAATTTTAATTGCGCCAGGGATTGCCTTTTCTACAGTAAATTTTTCAAAAATTAATTTTTTACTGTCGCAAATTTTAAATACGCCAGGGATTGCCTTTTCTATAGTAAATTATGCAAAAACTAATTTTTTACTGTCGCAAATTTTAATTGCGCCAGGGATTGCCTTTTCTACAGTAAATTTTTCAAAAAATAATTTTTTACTGTGGCAAATTTTAATTACGACAGGGATTGCCTTTTCTATAGTAATTTTTAAAAAAAAAAAAATTTTTTACTGTCGCAAATTTTAAATACGCCAGGGATTGCCTTTTCTACAGTAAATTTTTCAAAAAATAATTTTTTACTGTCGCAAATTTTAATTGCGCCAGGGATTGCCTTTTCTACAGTAAATTTTTCAAAAATTAATTTTTTACTGTCGCAAATTTTAAATACGCCAGGGATTGCCTTTTCTATAGTAAATTATTCAAAAACAAATTTTTTACTGTCGCAAATTTTAATTGCGCCAGGGATTGCCTTTTCTACAGTAAATTTTTCAAAAAATAATTTTTTACTGTCGCAAATTTTAATTACGACAGGGATTGCCGTTTCTATAGTAATTTTTTCAAAAAAAACATTTTTTTACTGTCGCAAATTTTAAATACGCCATCGATTGCCTTTTCTATAGTTAATTTTTCAAAAAATAATTTTTTACTGTCGCAAATTTTAATTGCGCCAGGGATTGCCTTTTCTACAGTAAATTTTTCAAAAAATAATTTTTTACTGTCGCAAATTTTAATTACGCCAGGGATTGCCTTTTCTACAGTAAATTTTTCAAAAAATAATTTTTTACTGTCGCAAATTTTAATTACGCCAGGGATTGCCTTTTCTATAGTAAATTTTTCAAAACTTAATTTTTTACTGTCGCAAATTTTAAATACGCCAGGGATTGCCTTTTCTATAGTAAATTTTGCAAAAAATAATTTTTTACTGTCGCAAATTGTAATTACGCCAGGGATTGCCTTTTCTACAGTAAATTTTGCAAAAAATAATTTTTTACTGTCGCAAATTTTAATTGAGCCAGGGATTGTCTTTCCTATAGTAAATTATTCAAACAATAATTTTTTACTGTCGCTAATTTTAATTGCGCCAGGGATTGCCTTTTCTACAGTACATTTTTCAAAAAATAATTTTTTACTGTCGCAAATTTTAAATACGCCAGGGATTGCCTTTTCTATAGTAAATTTTTCACAAATTAATTTTTTACTGTCGCAAATTTTAAATACGCCAGGGATTGCCTTTTCTACATTAAATTTTTCAAAAAATAATTTTTTACTGTCGCAAATTTTAAATACGCCAGGGATTGCCTTTTCTGTAGTAAATTTTTCACAAATTAATTTTTTACTGTCGCAAATTTTAAATACGCCAGGTATTGCCTTTTCTACAGTAAATATTTCAAAAAATAATTTTATACTGTCGCAAATTTTAATTGCGCCAGGGATTGCCTTTTCTACAGTAAATTTTACAAAAAATAATTTTATACTGTCGCAAATTTTAATTACGCCAGCGATTGCCTTTTCTATAGTAATTTTTTCACAAATTTATTTTATACTGTCGCAAATTTTAATTACGCCAGGGATTGCCTTTTCTATAGTAAATTATTCAAAAAATAATTTTATACTTTCGCAAATTTTAAATACGCCAGGGATTGCCTTTTCTACAGTAAATTTTTCTCAAATTAATTTTTTATTGTCGCAAATTTTAATTTCGCCAGGGATTGCCTTTTCTATAGTAAATTTTTCAAAAAATAATTTTTTATTGTCGCAAATTTTAATTACGCCAGGGATTGCATTTTCTATAGTAAATTTTGCAAAAAATAATTTTTTACTGTCGCAAATTTTAATTGCGCCAAAGATTGCCTTTTCTACAGTAAATTTTTCAAAAAATAATTTTTTACTGTCGCAAATTTTAATTGCGCCAGGGATTGCCTTTTCTACAGTAAATTTTTCAAAAATTAATTTTTTACTGTCGCAAATTTTAAATACGCCAGGGATTGCCTTTTCTATAGTAAATTATTCAAAAACTAATTTTTTACTGTCGCAAATTTTAATTGCGCCAGGGATTGCCTTTTCTACAGTAAATTTTTCAAAAAATAATTTTTTACTGTGGCAAATTTTAATTACGACAGGGATTGCCTTTTCTATAGTAATTTTTTCAAAAAAAAAATTTTTTTACTGTCGTAAATTTTAAATACGCCAGGGATTGCCTTTTCTATAGTTAATTTTTCAAAAAATAATTTTTTACTGTCGCAAATTTTAATTGCGCCAGGGATTGCCTTTTCTACAGTAAATTTTTCAAAAAATAATTTTTTACTGTCGCAAATTTTAATTACGCCAGGGATTGCCTTTTCTACAGTAAATTTTTCAAAAAATATTTTTTTACTGTCGCAAATTTTAATTACGCCAGGGATTGCCTTTTCTATAGAAAATTTTTGAAAAATTAATTTTTTACTGTCGCAAATTTTAAATACGCCAGGGATTGCCTTTTCTATAGTAAATTTTGCAAAAAATAATTTTTTACTGTCGCAAATTGTAATTACTCCAGGGATTGCCTTTTCTACAGTAAATTTTGCAAAAAATTATTTTTTACTGTCGCAAATTTTAATTGAGCCAGGGATTGTCTTTTCTATAGTAAATTATTCAAACAATAATTTTTTACTGTCGCTAATTTTAATTGCGCCAGGGATTGCCTTTTCTACAGAAAATTTTTCAAAAAATAATTTTTTAATGTCGCAAATTTTAAATACGCCAGGGATTGCCTTTTCTATAGTAAATTTTTCACAAATTAATTTTTTACTGTCGCAAATTTTAAATACGCCAGGGATTGCCTTTTCTACATTAAATTTTTCAAAAAATAATTTTTTACTGTCGCAAATTTTAAATACGCCAGGGATTGCCTTTTCTATAGTAAATTTTTCACAAATTAATTTTTTGCTGTCGCAAATTTTAAATACGCCAGGTATTGCCTTTTCTACAGTAAATATTTCAAAAAATAACTTCATACTGTCGCAAATTTTAATTGCGCCAGGGATTGCCTTTTCTACAGTAAATTTTACAAAAAATAATTTTATACTGTCGCAAATTTTAATTACGCCAGCGATTGCCTTTTCTATAGTAATTTTTTCACAAATTTATTTTATACTGTCGCAAATTTTAATTACGCCAGGGATTGCCTTTTCTATAGTAAATTATTCAAAAAATAATTTTATACTGTCGCAAATTTTAAATAAGCAGGGATTGCCTTTTCTACAGTAAATCTTTCACAAATTAATTTTTTATTGTCGCAAATTTTAATTTCGCCAGGGATTGCCTTTTCTATAGTAAATTTTTCAAAAAATAATTTTTTATTGTCGCAAATTTTAATTACGCCAGGGATTGCCATTTCTATGGTAAATTATTCAAAAACTAATTTTTTACTGTCGCAAATTTTAATTGCGCCAGGTATTGCGTTTTCTACAGTAAATTTTTCAAAAACTAATTTTTTGCTGTCGCAAATTTTAATTACGCCAGGGATTGCCTTTTCTACAGGAAAATTTTCAAAAACTAATTTTTTGCTGTCGCAAATTTTAATTGCGCCGGGGATTGCCTTTTCTACAGTAAATTTTTCAAAAATTAATTTTTTACTGTCGCAAATTTTAATTGCGCCAGGGATTGCCTTTTCTACAGTAAATTTTGCAACAACTAATTTTTTACTGTCGCAAATTTTAAATACGCCAGGGATTGCCTTTTCTATAGTAAATTTTTCAAAAAATAATTTTTTACTGTCGCAAATTTTAATTACGCCAGGGATTGCCTTTTCTATAGTAAATTTTTCAAAACTTAATTTTTTACTGTCGCAAATTTTAAATACGCCAGGGATTGCCTTTTCTATAGTAAATTTTGCAAAAAATAATTTTTTACTGTCGCAAATTGTAATTACGCCAGGGATTGCCTTTTCTACAGTAAATTTTGCAAAAAATAATTTTTTACTGTCGCAAATTTTAATTGAGCCAGGGATTGTCTTTCCTATAGTAAATTATTCAAACAATAATTTTTTACTGTCGCTAATTTTAATTGCGCCAGGGATTGCCTTTTCTACAGTACATTTTTCAAAAAATAATTTTTTACTGTCGCAAATTTTAAATACGCCAGGGATTGCCTTTTCTATAGTAAATTTTTCACAAATTAATTTTTTACTGTCGCAAATTTTAAATACGCCAGGGATTGCCTTTTCTACATTAAATTTTTCAAAAAATAATTTTTTACTGTCGCAAATTTTAAATACGCCAGGGATTGCCTTTTCTATAGTAAATTTTTCACAAATTAATTTTTTACTGTCGCAAATTTTAAATACGCCAGGTATTGCCTTTTCTACAGTAAATATTTCAAAAAATAATTTTATACTGTCGCAAATTTTAATTGCGCCAGGGATTGCCTTTTCTACAGTAAATTTTACAAAAAATAATTTTATACTGTCGCAAATTTTAATTACGCCAGCGATTGCCTTTTCTATAGTAATTTTTTCACAAATTTATTTTATACTGTCGCAAATTTTAATTACGCCAGGGATTGCCTTTTCTATAGTAAATTATTCAAAAAATAATTTTATACTTTCGCAAATTTTAAATACGCCAGGGATTGCCTTTTCTACAGTAAATTTTTCTCAAATTAATTTTTTATTGTCGCAAATTTTAATTTCGCCAGGGATTGCCTTTTCTATAGTAAATTTTTCAAAAAATAATTTTTTATTGTCGCAAATTTTAATTACGCCAGGGATTGCATTTTCTATAGTAAATTTTGCAAAAAATAATTTTTTACTGTCGCAAATTTTAATTGCGCCAGGGATTGCCTTTTCTACAGTAAATTTTTCAAAAAATAATTTTTTACTGTCGCAAATTTTAATTGCGCCAGGGATTGCCTTTTCTACAGTAAATTTTTCAAAAATTAATTTTTTACTGTCGCAAATTTTAAATACGCCAGGGATTGCCTTTTCTATAGTAAATTATTCAAAAACTAATTTTTTACTGTCGCAAATTTTAATTGCGCCAGGGATTGCCTTTTCTACAGTAAATTTTTCAAAAAATAATTTTTTACTGTGGCAAATTTTAATTACGACAGGGATTGCCTTTTCTATAGTAATTTTTTCAAAAAAAAAAATTTTTTTACTGTCGTAAATTTTAAATACGCCAGGGATTGCCTTTTCTATAGTTAATTTTTCAAAAAATAATTTTTTACTGTCGCAAATTTTAATTGCGCCAGGGATTGCCTTTTCTACAGTAAATTTTTCAAAAAATAATTTTTTACTGTCGCAAATTTTAATTACGCCAGGGATTGCCTTTTCTACAGTAAATTTTTCAAAAAATATTTTTTTACTGTCGCAAATTTTAATTACGCCAGGGATTGCCTTTTCTATAGAAAATTTTTCAAAAATTAATTTTTTACTGTCGCAAATTTTAAATACGCCAGGGATTGCCTTTTCTATAGTAAATTTTGCAAAAAATAATTTTTTACTGTCGCAAATTGTAATTACTCCAGGGATTGCCTTTTCTACAGTAAATTTTGCAAAAAATTATTTTTTACTGTCGCAAATTTTAATTGAGCCAGGGATTGTCTTTTCTATAGTAAATTATTCAAACAATAATTTTTTACTGTCGCTAATTTTAATTGCGCCAGGGATTGCCTTTTCTACAGTAAATTTTTCAAAAAATAATTTTTAATGTCGCAAATTTTAAATACGCCAGGGATTGCCTTTTCTATAGTAAATTTTTCACAAATTAATTTTTTACTGTCGCAAATTTTAAATACGCCAGGGATTGCCTTTTCTACATTAAATTTTTCAAAAAATAATTTTTTACTGTCGCAAATTTTAAATACGCCAGGGATTGCCTTTTCTATAGTAAATTTTTCACAAATTAATTTTTTGCTGTCGCAAATTTTAAATACGCCAGGTATTGCCTTTTCTACAGTAAATATTTCAAAAAATAACTTCATACTGTCGCAAATTTTAATTGCGCCAGGGATTGCCTTTTCTACAGTAAATTTTACAAAAAATAATTTTATACTGTCGCAAATTTTAATTACGCCAGCGATTGCCTTTTCTATAGTAATTTTTTCACAAATTTATTTTATACTGTCGCAAATTTTAATTACGCCAGGGATTGCCTTTTCTATAGTAAATTATTCAAAAAATAATTTTATACTGTCGCAAATTTTAAATAAGCAGGGATTGCCTTTTCTACAGTAAATCTTTCACAAATTAATTTTTTATTGTCGCAAATTTTAATTTCGCCAGGGATTGCCTTTTCTATAGTAAATTTTTCAAAAAATAATTTTTTATTGTCGCAAATTTTAATTACGCCAAGGATTGCCTTTTCTATGGTAAATTATTCAAAAACTAATTTTTTACTGTCGCAAATTTTAATTGCGCCAGGTATTGCGTTTTCTACAGTAAATTTTTCAAAAACTAATTTTTTGCTGTCGCAAATTTTAATTACGCCAGGGATTGCCTTTTCTACAGGAAAATTTTCAAAAACTAATTTTTTGCTGTCGCAAATTTTAATTGCGCCGGGGATTGCCTTTTCTACAGTAAATTTTTCAAAAATTAATTTTTTACTGTCGCAAATTTTAATTGCGCCAGGGATTGCCTTTTCTACAGTAAATTTTGCAACAACTAATTTTTTACTGTCGCAAATTTTAAATACGCCAGGGATTGCCTTTTCTATAGTAAATTATTCAAAAACTAATTTTTTACTGTCGCAAATTTTAATTGCTCCAGGGATTGCCTTTTCTACAGTAAATTTTTCAAAAAATAATTTTTTACTGTCGCAAATTTTAATTGCGCCAGGGATTGCCTTTTCTACAGTAAATTTTTCAAAAATTAATTTTTTACTGTCGCAAATTTTAAATACGCCAGGGATTGCCTTTCCTATAGTAAATTATTCAAAAACTAATTTTTTACTCTCGCAAGTTTTAATTGCGACAGGGATTGCCTTTTCTACAGTAAATTTTTCAAAAAATAATTTTTTACTGTCGCAAATTTTAATTGCGCCAGGTATTGCCTTTTCTACAGTAAATTTTTCAAAGATAAATTTTTTACTGTCGCAAATTTTAAATACGCCAGGGATTGCCTTTTCTATAGTAAATTATTCAAAAACTAATTTTTTACTCTCGCAAATTTTAATTGCGCCAGGGATTGCCTTTTCTACAGTAAATTTTTCAAAAAATAATTTTTTACTCTCGCAAATTTTAATTACGACAGGGATTGCCTTTTCTATAGTAAATTTTGCAAAAAATAATTTTTTACTGTCGCAAATTTTAATTGCGCCAGGGATTGCCTTTTCTATAGTAAATTTTGCAAAAAATAATTTTTTACTGTCGCAAATTTTAATTGCGCCAGGGCTTGCCTTTTCTACAGTAAATTTTTCAAAAAATAATTTTTTACTGTCACAAATTTTAATTGCGCCAGGGATTGCCTTTTCTACAGTAAATTTTTCAAAAAATAATTTTTTACTATCGCAAAATTTAATTGCGCCAGGGATTGCCTTTTCTATAGTAAATTTTGCAAAAAATAATTTTTTACTGTCGCAAATTTTAATTGCGCCAGGGATTGCCTTTTCTACAGTAAATTTTTCAAAAAATAATTTTTTACTGTCGCAAATTTTAATTGCGCCAGGGATTGCCTTTTCTACAGTAAATTTTTCAAAAATTAATTTTTTACTGTCGCAAATTTTAAATACGCCAAGGATTGCCTTTTCTATAGTAAATTATTCAAAAAATAATTTTCTACTGCCGCAAATTTTAATTACGCCAGGGATTGCCTTTTCTATACTAAATTTTTCAAAAAATAATTTTTTACTGTCGCAAATTTTAAGTACGCCAGGAATTGCGTCTTCTATAGTAAATTATGCAAAAACTAATTTTTTACTGTCGCAAAATTTAAATACGCCAGGGATTGCCTTTTCTATAGTAAATTTTTCAAAAAATAATTTTTTACTGTCGCAAATTTTAATTACGCCAGGGATTGCCTTTTCTATAGTAAATTATTCAAAAACTAATTTTTTATTGTCGCAAATTTTAATTGCGCCAGGGATTGCCTTTTCTACAGTAAATTTTTCAAAAAATAATTTTTTACTATCGCAAAATTTAATTGCGCCAGGGATTGCCTTTTCTATAGTAAATTTTGCAAAAAATAATTTTTTACTGTCGCAAATTTTAATTGCGCCAGGGATTGCCTTTTCTACAGTAAATTTTTCAAAAAATAATTTTTTACTGTCGCAAATTTTAATTGCGCCAGGGATTGCCTTTTCTACAGTAAATTTTTCAAAAATTAATTTTTTACTGTCGCAAATTTTAAATACGCCAGGGATTGCCTTTTCTATAGTAAATTATTCAAAAACTAATTTTTTACTGTCGCAAATTTTAATTGCGCCAGGGATTGTCTTTTCTACAGTAACTTTTTCAAAAAATAATTTTTTACTGTCGCAAATTTTAATTACGACAGGGATTGCCTTTTCTATAGTAATTTTTAAAAAAAAAAAAAAATTTTTCTCTCGCAAATTTTAAATACGCCAGGGATTGCCTTTTCTATAGTTAATTTTTCAAAAAATAATTTTTTACTGTCGCAAATTTTAATTGCGCCAGGGATTGCCTTTTCTACAGTAAATTTTTCAAAAAATAATTTTTTACTGTCGCAAATTTTAATTACGCCAGGGATTGCCTTTTCTACAGTAAATTTTTCAAAAAATAATTTTTTACTGTCGCAAATTGTAATTACTCCAGGGATTGCCTTTTCTACAGTAAATTTTGCAAAAAATTATTTTTTACTGTCGCAAATTTTAATTGAGCCAGGGATTGTCTTTTCTATAGTAAATTATTCAAACAATAATTTTTTACTGTCGCTAATTTTAATTGCGCCAGGGATTGCCTTTTCTACAGTAAATTTTTCAAAAAATAATTTTTTAATGTCGCAAATTTTAAATACGCCAGGGATTGCCTTTTCTATAGTAAATTTTTCACAAATTAATTTTTTACTGTCGCAAATTTTAAATACGCCAGGGATTGCCTTTTCTACATTAAATTTTTCAAAAAATAATTTTTTACTGTCGCAAATTTTAAATACGCCAGGGATTGCCTTTTCTATAGTAAATTTTTCACAAATTAATTTTTTGCTGTCGCAAATTTTAAATACGCCAGGTATTGCCTTTTCTACAGTAAATATTTCAAAAAATAACTTCATACTGTCGCAAATTTTAATTGCGCCAGGGATTGCCTTTTCTACAGTAAATTTTACAAAAAATAATTTTATACTGTCGCAAATTTTAATTACGCCAGCGATTGCCTTTTCTATAGTAATTTTTTCACAAATTTATTTTATACTGTCGCAAATTTTAATTACGCCAGGGATTGCCTTTTCTATAGTAAATTATTCAAAAAATAATTTTATACTGTCGCAAATTTTAAATAAGCAGGGATTGCCTTTTCTACAGTAAATCTTTCACAAATTAATTTTTTATTGTCGCAAATTTTAATTTCGCCAGGGATTGCCTTTTCTATAGTAAATTTTTCAAAAAATAATTTTTTATTGTCGCAAATTTTAATTACGCCAGGGATTGCCATTTCTATGGTAAATTATTCAAAAACTAATTTTTTACTGTCGCAAATTTTAATTGCGCCAGGTATTGCGTTTTCTACAGTAAATTTTTCAAAACTAATTTTTTGCTGTCGCAAATTTTAATTACGCCAGGGATTGCCTTTTCTACAGGAAAATTTTCAAAAACTAATTTTTTGCTGTCGCAAATTTTAATTGCGCCGGGGATTGCCTTTTCTACAGTAAATTTTTCAAAAATTAATTTTTTACTGTCGCAAATTTTAATTGCGCCAGGGATTGCCTTTTCTACAGTAAATTTTGCAACAACTAATTTTTTACTGTCGCAAATTTTAAATACGCCAGGGATTGCCTTTTCTATAGTAAATTTTTCAAAAAATAATTTTTTACTGTCGCAAATTTTAATTACGCCAGGGATTGCCTTTTCTATAGTAAAATTTTTCAAAACTTAATTTTTTACTGTCGCAAATTTTAAATACGCCAGGGATTGCCTTTTCTATAGTAAATTTTGCAAAAAATAATTTTTTACTGTCGCAAATTGTAATTACGCCAGGGATTGCCTTTTCTACAGTAAATTTTGCAAAAAATAATTTTTTACTGTCGCAAATTTTAATTGAGCCAGGGATTGTCTTTCCTATAGTAAATTATTCAAACAATAATTTTTTACTGTCGCTAATTTTAATTGCGCCAGGGATTGCCTTTTCTACAGTACATTTTTCAAAAAATAATTTTTTACTGTCGCAAATTTTAAATACGCCAGGGATTGCCTTTTCTATAGTAAATTTTTCACAAATTAATTTTTTACTGTCGCAAATTTTAAATACGCCAGGGATTGCCTTTTCTACATTAAATTTTTCAAAAAATAATTTTTTACTGTCGCAAATTTTAAATACGCCAGGGATTGCCTTTTCTATAGTAAATTTTTCACAAATTAATTTTTTACTGTCGCAAATTTTAAATACGCCAGGTATTGCCTTTTCTACAGTAAATATTTCAAAAAATAATTTTATACTGTCGCAAATTTTAATTGCGCCAGGGATTGCCTTTTCTACAGTAAATTTTACAAAAAATAATTTTATACTGTCGCAAATTTTAATTACGCCAGCGATTGCCTTTTCTATAGTAATTTTTTCACAAATTTATTTTATACTGTCGCAAATTTTAATTACGCCAGGGATTGCCTTTTCTATAGTAAATTATTCAAAAAATAATTTTATACTTTCGCAAATTTTAAATACGCCAGGGATTGCCTTTTCTACAGTAAATTTTTCTCAAATTAATTTTTTATTGTCGCAAATTTTAATTTCGCCAGGGATTGCCTTTTCTATAGTAAATTTTTCAAAAAATAATTTTTTATTGTCGCAAATTTTAATTACGCCAGGGATTGCATTTTCTATAGTAAATTTTGCAAAAAATAATTTTTTACTGTCGCAAATTTTAATTGCGCCAGGGATTGCCTTTTCTACAGTAAATTTTTCAAAAAATAATTTTTTACTGTCGCAAATTTTAATTGCGCCAGGGATTGCCTTTTCTACAGTAAATTTTTCAAAAATTAATTTTTTACTGTCGCAAATTTTAAATACGCCAGGGATTGCCTTTTCTATAGTAAATTATTCAAAAACTAATTTTTTACTGTCGCAAATTTTAATTGCGCCAGGGATTGCCTTTTCTACAGTAAATTTTTCAAAAAATAATTTTTTACTGTGGCAAATTTTAATTACGACAGGGATTGCCTTTTCTATAGTAATTTTTTCAAAAAAAAAAATTTTTTTACTGTCGTAAATTTTAAATACGCCAGGGATTGCCTTTTCTATAGTTAATTTTTCAAAAAATAATTTTTTACTGTCGCAAATTTTAATTGCGCCAGGGATTGCCTTTTCTACAGTAAATTTTTCAAAAAATAATTTTTTACTGTCGCAAATTTTAATTACGCCAGGGATTGCCTTTTCTACAGTAAATTTTTCAAAAAATATTTTTTTACTGTCGCAAATTTTAATTACGCCAGGGATTGCCTTTTCTATAGAAAATTTTTGAAAAATTAATTTTTTACTGTCGCAAATTTTAAATACGCCAGGGATTGCCTTTTCTATAGTAAATTTTGCAAAAAATAATTTTTTACTGTCGCAAATTGTAATTACTCCAGGGATTGCCTTTTCTACAGTAAATTTTGCAAAAAATTATTTTTTACTGTCGCAAATTTTAATTGAGCCAGGGATTGTCTTTTCTATAGTAAATTATTCAAACAATAATTTTTTACTGTCGCTAATTTTAATTGCGCCAGGGATTGCCTTTTCTACAGTAAATTTTTCAAAAAATAATTTTTTAATGTCGCAAATTTTAAATACGCCAGGGATTGCCTTTTCTATAGTAAATTTTTCACAAATTAATTTTTTACTGTCGCAAATTTTAAATACGCCAGGGATTGCCTTTTCTACATTAAATTTTTCAAAAAATAATTTTTTACTGTCGCAAATTTTAAATACGCCAGGGATTGCCTTTTCTATAGTAAATTTTTCACAAATTAATTTTTTGCTGTCGCAAATTTTAAATACGCCAGGTATTGCCTTTTCTACAGTAAATATTTCAAAAAATAACTTCATACTGTCGCAAATTTTAATTGCGCCAGGGATTGCCTTTTCTACAGTAAATTTTACAAAAAATAATTTTATACTGTCGCAAATTTTAATTACGCCAGCGATTGCCTTTTCTATAGTAATTTTTTCACAAATTTATTTTATACTGTCGCAAATTTTAATTACGCCAGGGATTGCCTTTTCTATAGTAAATTATTCAAAAAATAATTTTATACTGTCGCAAATTTTAAATAAGCAGGGATTGCCTTTTCTACAGTAAATCTTTCACAAATTAATTTTTTATTGTCGCAAATTTTAATTTCGCCAGGGATTGCCTTTTCTATAGTAAATTTTTCAAAAAATAATTTTTTATTGTCGCAAATTTTAATTACGCCAGGGATTGCCTTTTCTATGGTAAATTATTCAAAAACTAATTTTTTACTGTCGCAAATTTTAATTGCGCCAGGTATTGCGTTTTCTACAGTAAATTTTCAAAAACTAATTTTTTGCTGTCGCAAATTTTAATTACGCCAGGGATTGCCTTTTCTACAGGAAAATTTTCAAAAACTAATTTTTTGCTGTCGCAAATTTTAATTGCGCCGGGGATTGCCTTTTCTACAGTAAATTTTTCAAAAATTAATTTTTTACTGTCGCAAATTTTAATTGCGCCAGGGATTGCCTTTTCTACAGTAAATTTTGCAACAACTAATCTTTTACTGTCGCAAATTTTAAATACGCCAGGGATTGCCTTTTCTATAGTAAATTATTCAAAAACTAATTTTTTACTGTCGCAAATTTTAATTGCTCCAGGGATTGCCTTTTCTACAGTAAATTTTTCAAAAAATAATTTTTTACTGTCGCAAATTTTAATTGCGCCAGGGATTGCCTTTTCTACAGTAAATTTTTCAAAAATTAATTTTTTACTGTCGCAAATTTTAAATACGCCAGGGATTGCCTTTCCTATAGTAAATTATTCAAAAACTAATTTTTTACTCTCGCAAGTTTTAATTGCGACAGGGATTGCCTTTTCTACAGTAAATTTTTCAAAAAATAATTTTTTACTGTCGCAAATTTTAATTGCGCCAGGTATTGCCTTTTCTACAGTAAATTTTTCAAAGATAAATTTTTTACTGTCGCAAATTTTAAATACGCCAGGGATTGCCTTTTCTATAGTAAATTATTCAAAAACTAATTTTTTACTCTCGCAAATTTTAATTGCGCCAGGGATTGCCTTTTCTATAGTAAATTTTGCAAAAAATAATTTTTTACTGTCGCAAATTTTAATTGCGCCAGGGCTTGCCTTTTCTACAGTAAATTTTTCAAAAAATAATTTTTTACTGTCACAAATTTTAATTGCGCCAGGGATTGCCTTTTCTACAGTAAATTTTTCAAAAAATAATTTTTTACTATCGCAAAATTTAATTGCGCCAGGGATTGCCTTTTCTATAGTAAATTTTGCAAAAAATAATTTTTTACTGTCGCAAATTTTAATTGCGCCAGTGAGTGCCTTTTCTACAGTAAATTTTTCAAAAAATAATTTTTTACTGTCGCAAATTTTAATTGCGCCAGGGATTGCCTTTTCTACAGTAAATTTTTCAAAAATTAATTTTTTACTGTCGCAAATATTAAATACGCCAAGGATTGCCTTTTCTAAAGTAAATTATTCAAAAAATAATTTTCTACTGCCGCAAATTTTAATTACGCCAGGGATTGCCTTTTCTATACTAAATTTTTCAAAAAATAATTTTTTACTGTCGCAAATTTTAAGTACGCCAGGAATTGCCTTTTCTATAGTAAATTATGCAAAAACTAATTTTTTACTGTCGCAAAATTTAAATACGCCAGGGATTGCCTTTTCTATAGTAAATTTTTCAAAAAATAATTTTTTACTGTCGCAAATTTTAATTACGCCAGGGATTGCCTTTTCTATAGTAAATTATTCAAAAACTAATTTTTTATTGTCGCAAATTTTAATTGCGCCAGGGATTGCCTTTTCTACAGTAAATTTTTCAAAAAATAATTTTTTACTATCGCAAAATTTAATTGCGCCAGGGATTGCCTTTTCTATAGTAAATTTTGCAAAAAATAATTTTTTACTGTCGCAAATTTTAATTGCGCCAGGGATTGCCTTTTCTACAGTAAATTTTTCAAAAAATAATTTTTTACTGTCGCAAATTTTAATTGCGCCAGGGATTGCCTTTTCTACAGTAAATTTTTCAAAAATTAATTTTTTACTGTCGCAAATTTTAAATACGCCAGGGATTGCCTTTTCTATAGTAAATTATTCAAAAACTAATTTTTTACTGTCGCAAATTTTAATTGCGCCAGGGATTGTCTTTTCTACAGTAACTTTTTCAAAAAATAATTTTTTACTGTCGCAAATTTTAATTACGACAGGGATTGCCTTTTCTATAGTAATTTTTAAAAAAAAAAAAAATTTTTCTCTCGCAAATTTTAAATACGCCAGGGATTGCCTTTTCTATAGTTAATTTTTCAAAAAATAATTTTTTACTGTCGCAAATTTTAATTGCGCCAGGGATTGCCTTTTCTACAGTAAATTTTTCAAAAAATAATTTTTTACTGTCGCAAATTTTAATTACGCCAGGGATTGCCTTTTCTACAGTAAATTTTTCAAAAAATAATTTTTTACTGTCGCAAATTTTAATTACGTCAGGGATTGCCTTTTCTATAGTAAATTTTTCAAAAATTAATTTTTTACTGTCGCAAATTTTAAATACGCCAGGGATTGCCTTTTCTATAGTAAATTTTGCAAAAAATAATTTTTTACTGTCGCAAATTGTAATTACGCCAGGGATTGCCTTTTCTACAGTAAATTTTGCAAAAAATAATTTTTTACTCTCGCAAATTTTAATTGAGCCAGGGATTGTCTTTTCTATAGTAAATTATTCAAACAATAATTTTTTACTGTCGCTAATTTTAATTGCGACAGGGATTGCCTTTTCTACAGTAAATTTTTCAAAAAATAATTTTTTACTGTCGCAAATTTTAAATACGCCAGGGATTGCCTTTTCTATAGTAAATTTTTCACAAATTAATTTTTTACTGTCGCAAATTTTAAATACGCCAGGGATTGCCTTTTCTACATTAAATTTTTCAAAAAATAATTTTTTACTGTCGCAAATTTTAAATACGCCAGGGATTGCCTTTTCTATAGTAAATTTTTCACAAATTAATTTTTTACTGTCGCAAATTTTAAATACGCCAGGGATTGCTTTTCTACAGTAAATTTTACAAAAAATAATTTTATACTCTCGCAAATTTTAATTACGCCAGCGATTGCCTTTTCTATAGTAATTTTTTCACAAATTTATTTTATACTGTCGCAAATTTTAATTACGCCAGGGATTGCCTTTTCTATAGTAAATTATTCAAAAAATAATTTTATACTGTCGCAAATTTTAAATACGCCAGGGATTGCCTTTTCTACAGTAAATTTTTCACAAATTAATTTTTTATTGTCGCAAATTTTAATTTCGCCAGGGATGGCCTTTTCTATAGTAAATTTTTCAAAAAATAATTTTTTATTGTCGCAAATTTTAATTACGCCAGGGATTACCTTTTCTATAGTAAATTATTCACAAACTAATTTTTTACTGTCGTAAATTTTAATTGCGCCAGATATTGCGTTTTCTACAGTAAATTTTTCAAAAACTAATTTTTTGCTATCGCAAATTTTAATTACGCCAGGGATTGCCTTTTCTACAGGAAAATTTTCAAAAACTAATTTTTTACTGTCGCAAATTTTAATTGCGCCAGGGATTGCCTTTTCTACAGCAAATTTTGCAACAACTAATTTTTTACTGTCGCAAATTTTAATTCCGCCAGGGATTGCCTTTTCTACAGTAAATTTTTCAAAAAATAATTTTTTACTGTCGCAAATTTTAATTGCGCCAGGGATTGCCTTTTCTACAGCAAATTTTGCAACAACTAATTTTTTACTGTCGCAAATTTTAATTCCGCCAGGGATTGCCTTTTCTACAGTAAATTTTTCAAAAAATAATTTTTTACTATCGCAAAATTTTAATTACGCCAGGGATTGCCTTTTCTACAGTAAATTTTTCGATAAATAATTTTTTACTCTCGCAAATTTTAATTACGCCAGGGATTGCCTTTTCTACAGTAAATTTTTCAAAAAATTATTTTTTACTGTCGCAAATTTTAATTGCGCCAGGGGTTGCCTTTTCTACAGTAAATTTTTCAAAAAATAATTTTTTACTGTCGCAAATTTTAATTACGCCAGGCATTGCCTTTTCTACAGTAAATTTTTCAAAAAATAATTTTTTACTGTCGCAAATTTTAATTACGCCAAGTATTGCCTTTTTTATAGTAAATTTTTCAAAAATTAATTTTTTACTGTCGCAAATTTTAAATACGCCAGGGATTGCCTTTTCTATAGTAAATTTTGCAAAAAATAATTTTTTACTGTCGCAAATTTTAATTGGGCCAGGGATTGCCTTTTCTACAGTAAATTTTTCAAAAAATAATTTTTTACTGTCGCAAATTTTAACTGCGCCAGGGGTTGCCTTTTCTACAGTAAATTTTTCAAAAATTAATTTTTTACTGTCGCAAATTTTAAATACGCCAAGGATTGCCTTTTCTATAGTAAATTATTCAAAAAATAATTTTCTACTGCCGCAAATTTTAATTACGCCAGGGATTGCCTTTTGTATACTAAATTTTTCAAAAAATAATTTTTTACTGTCGCAAATTTTAAGTACGCCAGGAATTGCCTTTTCTATAGTAAATTATGCAAAAACTAATTTTTTACTGTCGCAAAATTTAAATACGCCAGGGATTGCCTTTTCTATAGTAAATTTTGCAAAAAATAATTTTTTACTGTCGCAAATTTTAATTACGCCAGGGATTGCCTCTTCTATAGTAAATAAAAATAATTTTTTATTGTTGCAAATTTTAATTACGCCAGGGATTGCCTTTTCTATAGTAAATTTTTCAAAAAATAATTTTTTACTGTCGCAAATTTTAATTACGCCAGGGATTGCCTTTTCTATAGTAAATTATTCAAAAACTAATTTTCTACTGTCGCAAATTTTAATTGCGCCGGGGATTGCCTTTTCTACAGTAAATTTTTCAAAAAATAATTTTTTATTGTCGCAAATTTTAATTGCGCCAGGGATTGCCTTTTCTATAGTAAATTTTTCACAAATTAATTTTTTACTGTCGCAAATTTTAATTGCGGCAGGGATTGCCTTTTCTTCATTAAATTTTTCAAAAAATAATTTTTTATTGTCGCAAATTTTAATTACGCCAGGGATTGCCTTTTCTATAGTAAATTATTCAAAAACTAATTTTTTACTGTCGCAAGTTTTAATTACGACAGGGATTGCCTTTTCTATAGTAATTTTTTCAAAAAAAAAAATTTTTTACTGTCGCAAATTTTAAATACGCCAGGGATTGCCTTTTCTATAATTAATTTTTCAAAAAATAATTTTTTACTGTCGCAAATTTTAATTGCGCCAGGGATTGCCTTTTCTACAGTAAATTTTTCAAAAAATAATTTTTTACTGTCGCAAATTTTAATTACGCCAGGGATTGCCTTTTCTACAGTAAATTTTTTCAAAAAATAATTTTTTACTGTCGCAAATTTTAATTACGTCAGGGATTGCCTTTTCTATAGTAAATTTTTCAAAAATTAATTTTTTATTGTCGCAAATTTTAAATACGCCAGGGATTGCCTTTTCTATAGTAAATTTTGCAAAAAATAATTTTTTACTGTCGCAAATTGTAATTACGCAGGGATTGCCTTTTCTACAGTAAATTTTGCAAAAAATAATTTTTTACTGTCGCAAATTTTAATTGAGCCAGGGATTGTCTTTTCTATAGTAAATTATTCAAACAATAATTTTTTACTGTCGCTAATTTTAATTGCGGCAGGGATTGCCTTTTCTACAGTAAATTTTTCAAAAAATAATTTTTTACTGTCGCAAATTTTAAATACGCCAGGGATTGCCTTTTCTATAGTAAATTTTTCACAAATTAATTTTTTACTGTCGCAAATTTTAAATACGCCAGGGATTGCCTTTTCTACATTAAATTTTTCAAAAAATAATTTTATACTGTCGCAAATTTTAAATACGCCAGGGATTGCCTTTTCTATAGTAAATTTTTCACAAATTAATTTTTTACTGTCGCAAATTTTAAATACGCCAGGGATTGCTTTTCTACAGTAAATTTTACAAAAAATAATTTTATACTCTCGCAAATTTTAATTACGCCAGCGATTGCCTTTTCTATAGTAATTTTTTCACAAATTTATTTTATACTGTCGCAAATTTTAATTACGCCAGGGA
Source organism: Dioctria linearis (assembly GCA_963930735.1). Lineage (NCBI taxonomy): Eukaryota > Metazoa > Arthropoda > Insecta > Diptera > Asilidae > Dioctria > Dioctria linearis. The sequence goes on along the minus strand of CAWVNZ010002490.1, from coordinate 60,518 downwards.
TTGCCTTTTCTATAGTAAATTATTCAAAAAATAATTTTATACTGTCGTAAATTTTAAATACGCCAGGGATTGCCTTTTCTACAGTAAATTTTTCACAAATTAATTTTTTATTGTCGCAAATTTTAATTTCGCCAGGGATTGCCTTTTCTATAGTAAATTTTTCAAAAAATAATTTTTTATTGTCGCAAATTTTAATTACGCCAGGGATTGCCTTTTCTATAGTAAATTATTCACAAACTAATTTTTTACTGTCGCAAATTTTAATTGCGCCAGATATTGCGTTTTCTACAGTAAATTTTTCAAAAACTAATTTTTTGCTATCGCAAATTTCAATTACGCCAGGGATTGCCTTTTCTACAGGAAAATTTTCAAAAAAACTAATTTTTTACTGTCGCAAATTTTAATTGGGCCGGGGATTGCCTTTTCTGCAGTAAATTGCAAATTTTAATTGCGCCAGATATTGCCTTTTCTACAGTAATTTTTTCAAAAAAAAAAATTTTTTACTGTCGCAAATTTTAAATACGCCAGGGATTGCCTTTTCTATAGTTAATTTTTCAAAAAATAATTTTTTACTGTCGCAAATTTTAATTGCGCCAGGGATTGCCTTTTCTACAGTAAATTTTTCAAAAAATAATTTTTTACTGTCGCAAATTTTAATTACGCCAGGGATTGCCTTTTCTACAGTAAATTTTTCAAAAAATAATTTTTTACTGACGCAAATTTTAATTACGTCAAGGATTGCCTTTTCTATAGTAAATTTTTCAAAAATTAATTTTTTATTGTCGCAAATTTTAAATACGCCAGGGATTGCCTTTTCTATAGTAAATTTTGCAAAAAATAATTTTTTACTTTCGCAAATTGTAATTACGCCAGGGATTGCCTTTTCTACAGTAAATTTTGCAAAAAATAATTTTTTACTGTCGCAAATTTTAATTGAGCCAGGGATTGTCTTTTCTATAGTAAATTATTCAAACAATAATTTTTTACTGTCGCTAATTTTAATTGCGCCAGGGATTGCCTTTTCTACAGTAAATTTTTCAAAAAATAATTTTTTACTGTCGCAAATTTTAAATACGCCAGGTATTGCTTTTCTATAGTAAATTTTTCACAAATTAATTTTTTACTGTCGCAAATTTTAAATACGCCAGGGATTGCCTTTTCTACATTAAATTTTTCAAAAAATAATTTTATACTGTCGCAAATTTTAAATACGCCAGGGATTGCCTTTTCTATAGTAAATTTTTCACAAATTAATTTTTTACTGTCGCAAATTTTAAATACGCCAGGGATTGCTTTTCTACAGTAAATTTTACAAAAAATAATTTTATACTCTCGCAAATTTTAATTACGCCAGCGATTGCCTTTTCTATAGTAATTTTTTCACAAATTTATTTTATACTGTCGCAAATTTTAATTACGCCAGGGATTGCCTTTTCTATAGTAAATTATTCAAAAAATAATTTTATACTGTCGCAAATTTTAAATACGCCAGGGATTGCCTTTTCTACAGTAAATTTTTCACAAATTAATTTTTTATTGTCGCAAATTTTAATTTCGCCAGGTATTGCCTTTTCTATAGTAAATTTTTCAAAAAATAATTTTTTATTGTCGCAAATTTTAATTACGCCAGGGATTGCCTTTTCTATAGTAAATTATTCACAAACTAATTTTTTACTGTCGCAAATTTTAATTGCGCCAGTTATTGCGTTTTCTACAGTAAATTTTTCAAAAACTAATTTTTTGCTATCGCAAATTTTAATTACGCCAGGGATTGCCTTTTCTACAGGAAAATTTTCAAAAACTAATTTTTTACTGTCGCAAATTTTAATTGCGCCGGGGATTGCCTTTTCTGCAGTAAATTGCAAATTTTAATTGCGCCAGATATTGCGTTTTCTACAGTAAATTTTTCAAAAAATAATTTTTTGCTATCGCAAATTTTAATTACGCCAGGGATTGCCTTTTCTACAGGAAAATTTTCAAAAACTAATTTTTTACTGTCGCAAATTTTAATTGCGCCGGGGATTGCCTTTTCTACAGTAAATTTTTCAAAAATTAATTTTTTACTGTCGCAAATTTTAATTGCGCCAGGAATTGCCTTTTCTACAGTAAATTTTGCAACAACTAATTTTTTACTGTCGCAAATTTTAATTCCGCCAGGGATTGCCTTTTCTACAGTAAATTTTTCAAAAACTAATTTTTTACTATCGCAAAATTTTAATTACGCCAGGGATTGCCTTTTCTATAGTAAATTTTTCACAAATTAATTTTTACTGTCGCAAATTTTAATTGCGCCGGGGATTGCCTTTTCTATAGTAAATTTTGCAAAAAAAATATTTTTACTGTCGCAAATTTTAATTACGCCAGGGATTGCCTTTTCTACAGTAAATTTTTCAAAAAATAATTTTTTACGGTCGCAAATTTGAATTGCGCCAGGGATTGTCTTTTCTATAGTAAATTTTTCACAAAATAATGTTTTACTGTCGCAAATTGTAATTGCGCCAGGGATTACCTTTTTTATAGTAAATTTTTCAAAAAATAATTTTATACTGTCGCAAATTTTAAATACGCCAGGGATTGCCCTTCTATAGTAAATAAAAATAATTTTTTGTTGCCGCAAATTTTAATTACGCCAGGGATTGCCTTTTCTATAGTAAATTTTGAAAAAAATAATTTTTTACTGTCGCAAATTTTAATTGCGCCAGGGATTGCCTTTTCTACAGTAAATTTTTCAAAAAATAATTTTTACTGTCGCAAATTTTATTGCGCCAGGGATTGCCTTTTCTACAGTAAATTTTTCAAAAATTAATTTTTTACTGTCGCAAATTTTAAATACGCCAGGGGTTGGCTTTTCTATAGTAAATTATTCAAAAACTAATTTTTTACTGTCGCAAATTTTAATTGCGCCAAGGATTGCCTTTTCTACAGTAAATTTTTCGAAAAATAATTTTTTACTCTCGCAAATTTTAATTACGCCAGGGATTGCCTTTTCTACAGTAAATTTTTCAAAAAATAATTTTTTACTGTCGCAAATTTTAATTGCGCCAGGGATTGCCTTTTCTACAGTAAATTTTTCAAAAAATAATTTTTTACTGTCGCAAATTTTAATTACGCCAGGCATTGCCTTTTCTACAGTAAATTTTTCAAAAAATAATTTTTTACTGTCGCAAATTTTAATTACGCCAAGTATTGCCTTTTCTATAGTAAATTTTTCAAAAATTAATTTTTTACTGTCGCAAATTTTAAATACGCCAGGGATTGCCTTTTCTATAGTAAATTTTGCAAAAAATAATTTTTTACTGTCGCAAATTTTAATTAGGCCAGGGATTGCCTTTTCTACAGTAAATTTTGCAAAAAATAATTTTTTACTGCCGCAAATTTTAATTGCGCCAGGGATTTCCTTTTCTATAGTAAATTATTCAAAAAATAATTTTTTACTGTCGCAAATTTTAATTGCGCCAGGGATTGCCTTTTCTACAGTAAATTTTTCAAAATACAATTTTTTACTCTCGCAAATTTTAAATACGCCAGGGATTGACTTTTATACAGTAAATTTTTCAAAATATAATTTTTTACTGTCGCAAATTTTAAATACGCCAGGGATTGCCTTTTCTATACTAAATTTTTCACAAATTAATTTTTACTGTCGCAAATTTTAAATACGCCAGGGATTGCCTTTTTTACAGTAAATTTTTCAAAAACCAATTTTTTACTGTCGCAAACTTTAATTGGGCCAGGGATTGCCCTTTCTACAGTAAATTTTTCAAAAAATAATTTTTTACTGTCGCAAATTTTAACTGCGCCAAGGATTGCCTTTTCTATAGTAAATTTTGCAAAAAAATAATTTTATACTGTCGCACATTGTAATTGCGCCAGAGATTACCTTTTCTATAGTAAATTTTTCAAAAAATAATTTTATACTGTCGCAAATTTTAAATACGCCAGCGATTGCCTCTTCTATAGTAAATAAAAAATAATTTTTTATTGTCGCAAATTTTAATTACGCCAGGGATTGCCTTTTCTATAGTAAATTTTTCAAAAAATAATTTTTTACTGTCGCAAATTTTAATTACGCCAGGGGTTGCCTTTTCTATAGTAAATTATTCAAAAACTAATTTTTTACTGTCGCAAATTTTAATTGCGCCAGGGATTGCCTTTTCTACCGTAAATTTTTCGAAAAATAATTTTTTACTGTCGCAAATTTTCATTGCGCCAGGGATTGCCTTTTCTATAGTAAATTTTGCAAAAAATAATTTTTTACTATCGCAAAATTGAATTGCGCCAGGGATTGCCTTTTCTACAGTAAATTTTTCAAAAAATAATTTTTTACTGTCGCAAATTTTAATTACGCCAGGCATTGCCTTTTCTACAGTAAATTTTTCAAAAAATAATTTTTTACTGTCGCAAATTTTAATTACGCCAAGTATTGCCTTTTCTATAGTAAATTTTTCAAAAATTAATTTTTTACTGTCGCAAATTTTAAATACGCCAGGGATTGCCTTTTCTACAGTAAATTTTTCAAAAACTAATTTTTTGCTATCGCAAATTTTAATTACGCCAGGGATTGCCTTTTCTACAGGAAAATTTTCAAAAACTAATTTTTTACTGTCGCAAATTTTAATTGCGCCGGGGATTGCCTTTTCTACAGTAAATTTTTCAAAAATTAATTTTTAACTGTCGCAAATTTTAATTGCGCCAGGAATTGCCTTTTCTACAGTAAATTTTGCAACAACTAATTTTTTACTGTCGCAAATTTTAATTCCGCCAGGGATTGCCTTTTCTACAGTAAATTTTGCAAAAAATAATTTTTTACTATCGCAAAATTTTAATTACGCCAGGGATTGCCTTTTCTATAGTAAATTTTTCACAAATTAATTTTTACTGTCGCAAATTTTAATTGCGCCGGGGATTGCCTTTTCTATAGTAAATTTTGCAAAAAAATAATTTTTTACTGTCGCAAATTTTAATTACGCCAGGGATTGCCTTTTCTACAGTAAATTTTTCAAAAAATAATTTTTTACTGTCGCAAATTTTAATTGCGCCAGGGATTGCCTTTTCTACAGTAAATTTTTCAAAAAATAATTTTTTACTGTCGCAAATTTTAATTGCGCCAGGGATTGCCTTTTCTACAGTAAATTTTTCAAAAATTAATTTTTTACTGTCGCAAATTTTAAATACGCCAGGGATTGGCTTTTCTATAGTAAATTATTCAAAAACTAATTTTTTACTGTCGCAAATTTTAATTGCGCCAGGGATTGCCTTTTCTACAGTAAATTTTTCGAAAAATAATTTTTTACTCTCGCAAATTTTAATTACGCCAGGGATTGCCTTTTCTACAGTAAATTTTTCAAAAAATAATTTTTTACTGTCGCAAATTTTAATTGCGCCAGGGATTGCCTTTTCTACAGTAAATTTTTCAAAAAATAATTTTTTACTGTCGCAAATTTTAATTACGCCAGGCATTGCCTTTTCTACAGTAAATTTTTCAAAAAATAATTTTTTACTGTCGCAAATTTTAATTACGCCAAGTATTGCCTTTTCTATAGTAAATTTTTCAAAAATTAATTTTTTACTGTCGCAAATTTTAAATACGCCAGGGATTGCCTTTTCTATAGTAAATTTTGCAAAAAATAATTTTTTACTGTCGCAAATTTTAATTAGGCCAGGGATTGCCTTTTCTACAGTAAATTTTGCAAAAAATAATTTTTTACTGCCGCAAATTTTAATTGCGCCAGGGATTTCCTTTTCTATAGTAAATTATTCAAAAAATAGTTTTTTACTGTCGCAAATTTTAATTGCGCCAGGGATTGCCTTTTCTACAGTAAATTTTGCAAAAAATAATTTTTTACTGCCGCAAATTTTAATTGCGCCAGGGATTTCCTTTTCTATAGTAAATTATTCAAAAAATAATTTTTTACTGTCGCAAATTTTAATTGCGCCAGGGATTGCCTTTTCTACAGTAAATTTTTCAAAATACAATTTTTTTACTGTCGCAAATTTTAAATACGCCAGGGATTGACTTTTATACAGTAAATTTTTCAAAATATAATTTTTTACTGTCGCAAATTTTAAATACGCCAGGGATTGCCTTTTCTATACTAAATTTTTCACAAATTAATTTTTACTGTCGCAAATTTTAAATACGCCAGGGATTGCCTTTTTTACAGTAAATTTTTCAAAAACCAATTTTTTACTGTCGCAAATTTTAATTGGGCCAGGGATTGCCCTTTCTACAGTAAATTTTTCAAAAAATAATTTTTTACTGTCGCAAATTTTAATTGCGCCAAGGATTGCATTTTCTATAGTAAATTTTGCAAAAAAATAATTTTATACTGTCGCACATTGTAATTGCGCCAGAGATTACCTTTTCTATAGTAAATTTTTCAAAAAATAATTTTATACTGTCGCAAATTTTAAATACGCCAGTGATTGCCTCTTCTATAGTAAATAAAAAATAATTTTTTATTGTCGCAAATTTTAATTACGCCAGGGATTGCCTTTTCTATAGTAAATTTTTCAAAAAATAATTTTTTACTGTCGCAAATTTTAATTACGCCAGGGGTTGCCTTTTCTATAGTAAATTATTCAAAAACTAATTTTTTACTGTCGCAAATTTTAATTGCGCCAGGGATTGCCTTTTCTACAGTAAATTTTTCGAAAAATAATTTTTTACTGTCGCAAATTTTCACTGCGCCAGGGATTGCCTTTTCTATAGTAAATTTTGCAAAAAATAATTTTTTACTATCGCAAAATTTAATTGCGCCAGGGATTGGCTTTTCTATAGTAAATTATTCAAAAACTAATTTTTTACTGTCGCAAATTTTAATTGCGCCAGGGATAGCCTTTTCTACAGTAAATTTTCAAAAAATAATTTTTTACTCTCGCAAATTTTAAATACGCCAGGGATTGCCTTTTCTACAGTAAATTTTTCAAAAAATAGTTTTTTACTGTCGCAAATTTTAATTGCGCCAGGGATTGCCTTTTCTATAGTAAATTTTTCAAAAATTAATTTTTTACTGTCGCAAATTTTAAATACGCCAGGGATTGCCTTTTCTATAGTAAATTTTGCAAAAAATAAATTTTTACTGTCGCAAATTTTAATTACGCCAGGGGATTGCCTTTTCTACAGTAAATTTTGCAAAAAATTATTTTTTACTGTCGCAAATTTTAATTGCGCCAGGGATTTCCTTTTCTATAGTAAATTATTCAAAAAATAATTTTTTACTGTCGCAAATTTTAATTGCGCCAGGGATTGCCTTTTCTACAGTAAATTTTTCAAAATATAATTTTTTACTGTCGCAAATTTTAAATACGCCAGGGATTGCCTTTTCTACAGTAAATTATTCAAAATATAATTTTTTACTGTCGCAAATTTTAAATAAGCCAGGGACTGCATTTTCTATAGTAAATTTTTCAAAAAATAATTTTTTACTGTCGCAAATTTTAATTACGCCAGGGATTGCCTTTTCTACAGTAAATTATACAAAAAAATAATTTTCTACTGTCGCACATTTTAATTACGTCAGGGATTTCCTTTTCTACAGTAAATTTTTCAAAAACTAATTTTTTACTGTCGCAAATTTTAATTGCGCCAGGGATTGCCTTTTCTACAGTAAATTTTTCAAAAAATAATTTTTTCTGTCGCAAATTTTAAATACGCCAGGGATTACCTTTTCTATAGTAAATTTTTCAAAAAATAATTTTTTACTGTCGCAAATTTTAATTACGCCAGGGATTTCCTTTTCTACAGTAAATTTTTCAAAAACTAATTTTTTACTGTCGCAAATTTTATTACGCCAGGGATTTCCTTTTCTACAGTAAATTTTTCAAAAACTAATTTTTTACTGTCGCAAATTTTAATTGCGCCAGGGATTGACTTTTCTACAGTAAATTTTTCAAAAAATAATTTTTTACTGTCGCAAATCTTAAATACGCCAGGGATTGCCTTTTCTATAGTAAATTTTCAAAAACTATTTTTTTACTGTCGCAAATTTTAATTACGCCAGGGATTGCCTTTTCTATAGTAAATTTTTCATAATTTAATTTTTTACTGTGGCAAATTTTAATTGCGCCAGGGATAGCCTTTTCTACAGTAAATTTTTCAAAAAATAATTTTATACTGTCGCAAATTTTAATTGCGCCAGGGATTGCCTTTCTACAGTAAATTTTACAACAAATAATTTTATACTGTCGCAAATTTTAATTACGACAGGATTGCCTTTTCTATAGTAAATTTTTCAAAAACTAATTTTTTACTGTCGCAAATTTTAATTGCGCCAGGGATTGCCTTTTCTACAGTAAATTTTTCAAAAAATACTTTTTTACTGTCGGAAATTTTAAATACGCCAGGGATTGCCTTTTCTACAGTAAATTTTTCAAATTAATTTTTTACTGTCGCAAATTTTAAATAAGCCAGGGATTGCCTTTTCTACAGTAAATTTTTAAAAAAATAATTTTTTACTGTCGCAAATTTTAAATACGCCAGGGATTGCCTTTTCTATAGTAAATTTTTCACAAATTAATTTTTTACTGTCGCAAATTTTAAGTACGCCAGGGATTGCCTTTTCTATAGTAATTTTTTCAAAAAATAATTTTTTACTGTCGCAAATTTTAAATCCGCCAGGGATTGCCTTTTATATTGTAAATTTTTCAAAAAATAATTTTTTATTGTCGCAAATTTTAATTACGTTAGGGATTGCCTTTTCTATAGTCAATTTTTCAAAAAATAATATTTTACTGTCGCAAATTTTAAATACACCAGGGATTGCCATTTCTACAGTTAATTTTTCACAAATTAATTTTTTACTGTCGCAAATTTTAATTACGCCAGGGATTGCCTTATCTACAGTAAATTTTTCAAAAAAAATTTTTTTACTGTCGCAAATTTTAATTACGCCAGGGATTGCCTTATCTATAGTAAATTTTTCAAAAAATAATTTTTTACTGTCGCAAATTTTAAATACGCCAGGGATTGCCTTTTCTACAGTAAATTTTTCACAAATTAATTTTTTACTGTCGCAAATTTTAATTGCGCCAGGGATTGCCTGTTCTATAGTAAATTATTCAAAAAATAATTTTTTACTGTCGCAAATTTTAATTGCGCCGGGGATTGCCTTTTCTATAGTAAATTTTGCAAAAAATAATTTTTTACTGTCGCAAATTTTAATTACGCCAGGGATTGCCTTTTCTATAGTAAATTTTTCAAAAAATAATTTTTTACTGTCGCAAATTTTAAATACGCCAGGGATTGCCTTTTCTACAGTAAATTTTTCACAAATTAATTTTTTACTGTCGCAAATTTTAATTACGCCAGTGATTGCCTTTTCTATAGTAAATTTTTCACAAAATTAATTTTTTACTGTCGCAAATTTTAAATCCGCCAGGGATTTCCTTTTCTATAGTAAATTTTTCACAAATTCATTTTTTACTGTCGCAAATTTTAATTACGCCAGGGATTGCCTTTTCTATAGTAAATTTTTCAAAAAATAATGTTTTACTGTCGCAAATTTTAAATACGCCAGGGATTGCCTTTTCTATAGTAAATTTTTCACAAATTAATTTTTTACTGTCGCAAATTTTAAATACGCCAGGGATTGCCTTTTCTATAGTAAATTTTTCACAAATTAATTTTTTACTGTCGCAAATTTTAAGTACGCCAGGGATTGCCTTTTCTATAGTAAATTTTTCAAAAAATTATATTTTACTGTCGCAAATTTTAAATCTTCCAGGGATTGCCTTTTCTATAGTAAATTTTTCAAAAAATAATTTTTTATTGTCGCAAATTTTAATTACGCCAGGGTTTTCCTTTTCTATAGTAAATTTTTCACAAATTAATTTTTTACTGTCGCAAATTTTAAATACGCCAGGGATTGCCTTTTCTACAGTAATTTTTTCAAAAAATAATTTTTTACTGTCGCAAATATTAAATTATTTAAAAAATAATTTTTTACTGTCGCAAATTTTAATTGCGCCAGGGATTGCCTTTTCTATAGTAAATTTTTTACTGTCGCAAATTTTAATTGCGCCAGGGATTGCCTTTTCTACAGTAAATTATTCAAAAAATAATTTTCTACTCTCGCAAATTTTAATTGCGCCAGGGATTGCTTTTTCTACAGTAAATTTTTCAAAAAATAATTTTTTATTGTCGCAAATTTTAAATACGCCTGGGATTGCCTTTTCTATAGTAAATTTTTCACAAATTAATTTTTAACTGTCGCAAATTTTAAATACGCCAGGGATTGCCTTTTCTATAGTAAATTTTTCAAAAAATAATTTTTTACTGTCGCAAATTTTAAATCCGCCAGGGATTGCCTTTTCTACAGTAAATTATTCAAAAAATAATTTTTTACTGTCGCAAATTTTAATTGCGCCAAGGGTTGCCTTTTCTACAGTAAATTTTTCAAAAAATAATTTTTTACTGTCGCAAATTTTAATTACGCCAGGGATTGCCTTTTCAACAGTAAATTTTTCACAAATTAATTTTTTACTGTCGCAAATTTTAATTGCGCCGGGGATTGCCTTTTCTATAGTAAATTTTGCAAAAAATAATTTTTTACTGTCGAAAATTTTAATTACGCCAGGGATTGCCTTTTCTATAGTAAATTTTTCAAAAAATAATTTTTTACTGTCGCAAATTTTAAATACGCCAGGGATTGCCTTTTCTACAGTAAATTTTTCACAAATTAATTTTTTACTGTCGCAAATTTTAATTACGCCAGTGATTGCCTTTTCTATAGTAAATTTTTCAAAAATTAATTTTTTACTGTCGCAAATTTTAAATCCGCCAGGGATTGCCTTTTCTATAGTAAATTTTTCACAAATTCATTTTTTACTGTCGCAAATTTTAATTACGCCAGGGATTGCCTTTTCTATAGTAAATTTTTCAAAAAATAATATTTTACTGTCGCAAATATTAAATTATTCAAAAAATAATTTTTTACTGTCGCAAATTTTAATTGCGCCAGGGATTGCCTTTTCTATAGTAAATTTTTTACTGTCGCAAATTTTAATTGCGCCAGGGATTGCCTTTTCTACAGTAAATTATTCAAAAAATAATTTTCTACTCTCGCAAATTTTAATTGCGCCAGGGATTGCTTTTTCTACAGTAAATTTTTCAAAAAATAATTTTTTATTGTCGCAAATTTTAAATACGCCAGGGATTGCCTTTTCTATAGTAAATTTTTCACAAATTAATTTTTAACTGTCGCAAATTTTAAATACGCCAGGGATTGCCTTTTCTATAGTAAATTTTTCAAAAAATAATTTTTTACTGTCGCAAATTTTATATCCGCCAGGGATTGCCTTTTCTACAGTAAATTATTCAAAAAATAATTTTTTACTGTCGCAAATTTTAATTGCGCCAAGGCTTGCCTTTTCTACAGTAAATTTTTCAAAAAATAATTTTTTACTGTCGCAAATTTTAATTACGCCAGGGATTGCCTTTTCTACAGTAAATTTTTCATAAATTAATTTTTTACTGTCGCAAATTTTAAATACGCCAGGGATTGCCTTTTCTATAGTAAATTTTGCAAAAAATAATTTTTTACTGTCGCAAATTTTAATTGCGCCAGGGATTGCCTTTTCTATAATAAATTATTCAAAAAATAATTTTATACTGTCGCAAATTTTAATTGCGCCAGGGATTGCCTTTTCTATAGTAAATTTTGCAAAAAATAATTTTTTACTGTCGAAAATTTTAAATACGCCAGGGATTGCCTTTTCTATAGTAAATTTTTCAAATATTAATTTTTTACTGTCGCAAATTTTAAATCCGCCAGGGATTGCCTTTTCTATAGTAAATTTTTCACAAATTAATTTTTTACTGTCGCAAATTTTAATTACGCCAGGGATTGCCTTTTCTATAGCAAATTTTTCGCAAATTAATTTTTTACTATCGCAAATTTTAAATACCTCAGGGATTGCCTTTTCTACAGTAAATTTTTCAAAAAATAATTTTTTACTGTCGCAAATTATAATTACGCCAGGCAATGCCTTTTCTACAGTAAATTTTTCAAAAATTAATTTTTTACTGTCGCTAATTTTAATTACGCCAGGGATTGCCTTTTCTACAGTAAATTTTTCAAAAACTATTTTTTTACTGTCGCAAATTTTAATTGCGCCAGGGATTGCCTTTTCTATAGTAAATTTTTCACAAATTAATTTTTTACTGTCGCAAATTTTAATTGCGCCAGGGATTGCCTATTCTACAAAATTTTTTCAAAAAATAATTTTTTACTGTCGCAAATTTTAATTACGCCAGGGATTGCCTTTTCTACAGTAAATTTTTCAAAAAATAATTTTCTACTGTCGCAAATTTTAATTGCGCCAGGGATTGCCTTTTCTACAGTAAATTTTTCAAAAAATAATTTTTTACTCTCGCAAATTTTAATTGCGCCGCCTTTTCTATAGTAAATTTTTCACAAATTAATTTTTTTACTGTCGCAAATTTTAAATACGCCAGGGATTGCCTTTTCTACAGTAAATTTTTCAAAAAATAATTTTTTACTGTCGCAAATTTTAATTACGCCAGTGATTGCCTTTTCTACAGTAAATTTCTCAAAAACTAATTTTTTACTGTCGCATATTTTAATTGCGCCAGGGATTGCCTTTTCTACAGTAAATTTTTCAAAAAATTATTTTTTACTGTCGCAAATTTTAAATACGCCAGGGATTGCCTTTTCTATAGTAAATTTTTCACAAATTAATTTTTTACTGTCGGAAATTTTAAATACGCCAGGGATTGCCTTTTCTATAGTAAATTTTTCAAAAAATAATTTTTTACTGTCGCAAATTTTAAATCCGCCAGGGATTGCCTTTTCTATAGTAATTTTTTCAAAAAATGATTTTTTATTGTGGCAAATTTTAATTACGCCAGGGATTGCCTTTTCTACAGTAAATTTTTCAAAAAATAATTTTTTTTTGTCGCAAATTTTAAATACGCCCGGGATTGCCTTTTCTATAGTAAATTTTTCAAAAATTAATGTTTTACTGTCGAAAATTTTAATTACGCCAGGGATTGCCTTTTCTATAGTAAATTTTTCAAAAAATAATTTTCTACTGTCGCAAATTTTAATTGCGCCAGGGATTGCCTTTTCTACAGTAAATTTTTCAAAAAATAATTTTTTACTGTCGAAAATTTTAATTACGCCAGGGATTGCCTTTTCTATAGTAAATTTTTCACAAATTAATTTTTTACTGTCGCAAATTTTAAATACGCCAGGGATTGCCTTTTCTATAGTAAATTTTTCAAAAAATAATTTTTTACTGTCGCATATTTTAAATACGCCAGGGACTGCCTTTTCTATAGTAATTTTTTCAAAAAATAATTTTTTATTGTCGCAAATTATAATTACGACAGGGATTACCTTTTGTATAGTAAATTTTTCAAAAAATAAGTTTTTACTGTCGCAAATTTTAAATACGCCAGGGATTGCCTTTTCTATAGTAAATTTTTCAAAAATTAATTTTTTACTGTCGAAAATTTTAATTACGCCAGGGATTGCATTTTCTATAGTAAATTTTTCACAAATTAATTTTTTACTGTCCCAAATTTTAATTGCGCCAGGGATTGCCTTTTCTACAGTAAATTATTCAAAAAATAATTTTCTACTGTCGCAAATTTTAATTACGCCAGGGATTGCCTTTTCTACAGTAAATTTTTCAAAAACTAATTTTTTACTGTCGCAAATTTTAATTGCGCCAGGGATTGCCTTTTCTACAGTAAATTTCTCAAAAAATAATTTTTTACTGTCGCAAATTTTAATTACGCCAGGGATTGCCTTTTCTACAGTAAATTTTTCAAAAACTAATTTTTTACTGTCGCAAATTTTAATTGCGCCAGGGATTGCCTTTTCTACAGTAAATTTTTCAAAAAATAATTTTTTACTGTCGCAAATTTTAAATACTCCAGGGATTGCCTTTTCTATAGTAAATTTTTCACAAATTAATTTTTTACTTTCGCAAATTTTAAATACGCCAGGGATTGCCTTTTCTACAGTAAATTTTTCAAAAAATAATTTTTTGCTGTCGCAAATTTTAATTACGCCAGGGATTGCCTTTTCTACAGTAAATTTTTCAAAAAATAATTTTCTACTGTCGCAAATTTTAATTGCGCCAGGGATTGCCTTTTCTACAGTAAATTTTTCAAAAAATAATTTTTTACTGTCGCAAATTTTAAAAACGCCAGGGATTGCCTTTTCTATAGTAAATTTTTCACAAATTAATTTTTTACTGTCGCAAATTTTAAATACGTCAGGGATTGCCTTTTCTATAGTAAATTTTTCAAAAAATAATTTTTGACTGTCGCAAATTTTAAATCCGGCAGGGATCGCCTTTTCTATAGTAAATTTTTTAAAAAATAATTTTTTATTGTTGCAAATTTTAATTACGCCAGGGATTGCCTTTTCAATAGTAATTTTTTTAAAAAAATAATTTTTTACTGTCGCAAATGTTAAATACGCCAGGGATTGCCTTTTCTATAGTAAATTTTTCAAAAATTAATTTTTTACTGTCGAAAATTTTAATTACGCCAGGGAATGCCTTTTCTATAGTAAATTTATCAAAAAATAATTGTCTACTGTCGCAAATTTTAATCGCGCCAGAGATTGCCTTTTCTACAGTAAATTTTTCAAAAAATAATTTTTACTGTCGCAAATTTTAAATACGCCAGGGATTGCCTTTTCTATAGTAAATTTTTCACAAATTAATTTTTTACTGTCGCAAATTTTAAATACGCCAGGAATTGCCTTTTCTATAGTAAATTTTTCAAAAAATAATTTTTTACTGTCGCAAATTTTAAATCCGCCAGGGATTGCCATTTCTATAGTAATTTTTTCAAAAAAGAATTTTTTATTGTGGCAAATTTTAATTACGCCAGGGATTGCCTTTTCTACAGTAAATTTTTCAAAAAATAATATTTTACTGTCGCAAATTTTAAATACGCCAGGGATTGCCTTTTCTATAGTAAATTTTTCAAAAATTAATGTTTTACTGTCGAAAATTTTAATTACGCCAGGGATTGCCTTTTCTATAGTAAATCTTTAAAAAAATAATTTTCTACTGTCGCAAATTTTAATTGCGCCAGGGATTGCCTTTTCTACAGTAAATTTTTCAAAAAATAAGTTTTTACTGTCGCAAATTTTAAATACGCCAGGGATTGCCTTTTCTATAGTAAATTTTTCAAAAATTAATTTTTTACTGTCGAAAATTCTAATTACGCCAGGGATTGCATTTTCTATAGTAAATTTTTCACAAATTAATTTTTTACGGTCCCAAATTTTAATTGCGCCAGGGATTGCCTTTTCTACAGTAAATTATTCAAAAAATAATTTTCTACTGTCGCAAATTTTAATTACGCCAGGGATTGCCTTTTCTACAGTAAATTTTTCAAAAACTAATTTTTTACTGTCGCAAATTTTAATTGCGCCAGGGATTGCCTTTTCTACAGTAAATTTCTCAAAAAATAATTTTTTACTGTCGCAAATTTTAATTACGCCAGGGATTGCCTTTTCTACAGTAAATTTTTCAAAAACTAATTTTTTACTGTCGCAAATTTTAATTGCGCCAGGGATTGCCTTTTCTACAGTAAATTTTTCAAAAAATAATTTTTTACTGTCGCAAATTTTAAATACTCCAGGGATTGCCTTTTCTATAGTAAATTTTTCACAAATTAATTTTTTACTTTCGCAAATTTTAAATACGCCAGGGATTGCCTTTTCTACAGTAGATTTTTCAAAAAATAATTTTTTGCTGTCGCAAATTTTAAATCCGCCAGGGATTGCCTTTTCTATAGTAATTTTTTCAAAAAATAATTTTTTATTGTGGCAAATTTTAATTACGCCAGGGATTGCCTTTTCTACAGTAAATTTTTCAAAAAATAATTTTTTACTGTCGCAAATTTTAAATACGCCAGGGATTGCCTTTTCTATAGTAAATTTTTCAAAAATTAATGTTTTACTGTCGAAAATTTTAATTACGCCAGGGATTGCCTTTTCTATAGTAAATTTTTCAAAAAATAATTTTCTACTGTCGCAAATTTTAATTGCGCCAGGGATTGCCTTTTCTACAGTAAATTTTTCAAAAAATAATTTTTTACTGTCGAAAATTTTAATTACGCCAGGGATTGCCTTTTCTATAGTAAATTTTTCACAAATTAATTTTTTACTGTCGCAAATTTTAAATAAGCCAGGGATTGCCTTTTCTATAGTAAATTTTTCAAAAAATAATTTTTTACTGTCGCAAATTTTAAATCCGCCAGGGACTGCCTTTTCTATAGTAATTTTTTCAAAAAATAATTTTTTATTGTCGCAAATTATAATTACGACAGGGATTACCTTTTCTATAGTAAATTTTTCAAAAAATAAGTTTTTACTGTCGCAAATTTTAAATACGCCAGGGATTGCCTTTTCTATAGTAAATTTTTCAAAAATTAATTTTTTACTGTCGAAAATTTTAATTACGCCAGGGATTGCATTTTCTATAGTAAATTTTTCACAAATTAATTTTTTACTGTCCTAAATTTTAATTGCGCCAGGGATTGCCTTTTCTACAGTAAATTATTCAAAAAATAATTTTCTACTGTCGCAAATTTTAATTACGCCAGGGATTGCCTTTTCTACAGTAAATTTTTCAAAAACTAATTTTTTACTGTCGCAAATTTTAATTGCGCCAAGGATTGCCTTTTCTACAGTAAATTTTTCAAAAAATAATTTTTTACTGTCGCAAATTTTAAATACTCCAGGGATTGCCTTTTCTATAGTAAATTTTTCACAAATTAATTTTTTACTTTCGCAAATTTTAAATACGCCAGGGATTGCCTTTTCTACAGTAAATTTTTCAAAAAATAATTTTTTGCTGTCGCAAATTTTAATTACGCCAGGGATTGCCTTTTCTACAGTAAATTTTTCAAAAAATAATTTTCTACTGTCGCAAATTTTAATTGCGCCAGGGATTGCCTTTTCTACAGTAAATTTTTCAAAAAATAATTTTTTACTCTCGCAAATTTTAAAAACGCCAGGGATTGCCTTTTCTATAGTAAATTTTTCACAAATTAATTTTTTACTGTCGCAAATTTTAAATACGCCAGGGATTGCCTTTTCTATAGTAAATTTTTCAAAAAATAATTTTCTACTGTCGCAAATTTTAATTGCGCCAGGGATTGCCTTTTCTACAGTAAATTTTTCACAAATTAATTTTTTACTTTCGCAAATGTTAAATACGCCACGGATTGCCTTTTCTATAGTAAATTTTTCAAAAATTAATTTTTTACTGTCGAAAATTTTAATTACGCCAGGGATTGCCTTTTCTATAGTAAATTTTTCAAAAAATAATTGTCTACTGTCGCAAATTTTAATCGAGCCAGGGATTGCCTTTTCTACAGTAAATTTTTCAAAAAATAATTTTTTACTGTCGCAAATTTTAAATACGCCAGGGATTGCATTTTCTATAGTAAATTTTTCACAAATTAATTATTTACTGTCGCAAATTTTAAATACGCCAGGGACTGCCTTTTCTATAGTAAATTTTGCAAAAAATAATTTTTTACTGTTGCAAATTTTAATTGCGCCAGGGATTGCCTTTTCTACAGTAAATTTTTCAAAAAATAATTTTTTATTGTCGCAAATTTTAATTGCGCCAGGGATTGCATTTTCTACAGTAAATTTTTCAAAAAATAATTTTTTACTGTCGCAAATTTTAATTGCGCCAGGGATTGCCTTTTCTACAGTAAATTTTTCAAAAAATAATTTTTTACTGTCGCAAATTTTAAAAAAACGCCTGGGATTGCCTTTTCTACAGTAAATTTTTCAAAAAATAATTTTCTACTGTCGCAAATTTTAATTGCGCCAGGGATTGCCTTTTCTACAGTAAATTTTTCAAAAAATAATTTTTTACTGTCGCAAATTTTAAAAACGCCAGGGATTGCCTTTTCTATAGTAAATTTTTCACAAATTAATTTTTTACTGTCGCAAGTTTTAAATACGCCAGGGATTGCCTTTTCTATAGTAAATTTTTCAAAAAATAATTTTTGACTGTCGCAAATTTTAAATCCGCCAGGGATTGCCTTTTCTATAGTAAATTTTTTAAAAAATAATTTTTTATTGTTGCAAATTTTAATTACGCCAGGGATTGCCTTTTCTATAGTAATTTTTTTAAAAAAATAATTTTTTACTGTCGCAAATGTTAAATACGCCAGGGATTGCCTTTTCTATAGTAAATTTTTCAAAAATTAATTTTTTACTGTCGAAAATTTTAATTACGCCAGGGATTGCCTTTTCTATAGTAAATTTTTCAAAAAATAATTGTCTACTGTCGCAAATTTTAATCGCGCCAGGGATTGCCTTTTCTACAGTAAATTTTTCAAAAAATAATTTTTTACTGTCGCAAATTTTAAATACGCCAGGGATTGCATTTTCTATAGTAAATTTTTCACAAATTAATTATTTACTGTCGCAAATTTTAAATACGCCAGGGACTGCCTTTTCTATAGTAAATTTTGCAAAAAATAATTTTTTACTGTTGCAAATTTTAATTGCGCCAGGGATTGCCTTTTCTACAGTAAATTTTTCAAAAAATAATTTTCTACAGTCGCAAATTTTAATTGCGCCAGGGATTGCCTTTTCTACAGTAAATTTTTCAAAAAATAATTTTTTACTGTCGCAAATTTTAATTGCGCCAGGGATTGCCTTTTCTACAGTAAATTTTTCAAAAAATAATTTTTTACTGTCGCAAATTTTAAAAACGCCAGGGATTGCCTTTTCTATAGTAAATTTTTCACAAATTAATTTTTTACTTTCGCAAATTTTAAATACGCCAGGGATTGCCTTTTCTACAGTAAATTTTTCAAAAAATAATTTTTTACTGTCGCAAATTTTAATTACGCCAGGGATTGCCTTTTCTACAGTAATTTTTTCAAAAAATAATTTTCTACTGTCGCAAATTTTAATTGCGCCAGGGATTGCCTTTTCTACAGTAAATTTTTCAAAAAATAATTTTTTACTGTCGCAAATTTTAAAAACGCCAGGGATTGCCTTTTCTATAGTAAATTTTTCACAAATTAATTTTTTACTGCTGCAAATTTTAAATACGCCAGGGATTGCCTTTTCTATAGTAAATTTTTCAAAAAATATTTTTTGACTGTCGCAAATTTTAAATCCGCCAGGGATTGCCTTTTCTATAGTAAATTTTTTAAAAAATAATTTTTTATTGTTGCAAATTTTAATTACGCCAGGGATTGCCTTTTCTATAGTAATTTTTTTAAAAAAATAATTTCTTACTGTCGCAAATGTTAAATAAGCCAGGGATTGCCTTTTCAATAGTAAATTTTTCAAAAATTAATTTTTTACTGTCGAAAATTTTAATTACGCCAGGGATTGCCTTTTCTATAGTAAATTTTTCAAAAAATAATTGTCTACTGTCGGAAATTTTAATCGCGCCAGGGATTGCCTTTTCTACAGTAAAATTTTCAAAAAATAATTTTTTACTGTCGCAAATTTTAAATACGCCAGGGATTGCATTTTCTATAGTAAATTTTTCACAAATTAATTATTTACTGTCGCAAATTTTAAATACGCCAGGGACTGCCTTTTCTACAGTAAATTTTTCAAAAAATAATTTTTTACTGTCGCAAATTTTAATTACGCCAGGGATTGCCTTTTCTACAGTAAATTTTTCACAAATTAATTTTTTATTGTCGCAAATTTTAAATACGCCAGGGATTGCCTTTTCTATATTAAATTTTGCAAAAAATAATTTTTTACTGTCGCAAATTTTAACTGCGCCAGGGATTGCCTTTTCTATAGTAAATTATTCAAAAAATAATTTTATACTGTCGCAAATTTTAATTGCGCCAGGGATTGCCTTTTCTATAGTAAATTTTGCAAAAAATAATTTTTTACTGTCGAAAATTTTAAATATGCCAGGGATTGCCTTTTCTATAGTAAATTTTTCAAAAATTAATTTTTTACTTTCGCAAATTTTAAATCCGCCAGGGATTGCCTTTTCTATAGTAAATTTTTCACAAATTAATTTTTTACTGTCGCAAATTTTAAATACGCCAGGGATTGCCTTTGCCATAGTAAATTTTTCACAAATTAATTTTTTACTGTCGCAAATTTTAAGTACGCCAGGGATTGCCTTTTCTATAGTAAATTTTTCAAAAAATAATATTTTACTGTCGCAAATTTTAAATCCTCCAGGGATTGCCTTTTCTATAGTAAGTTTTTCAAAAAATAATTTTTTATTGTCGCAAATTTTAATTACGCCAGGGATTTCCTTTTCTATAGTAAATTTTTCACAAATTAATTTTTTACTGTCGCAAATTTTAAATACGCCAGGGATTGCCTTTTCTACAGTAATTTTTTCAAAAAATAATTTTTCACTGTCGCAAATATTAATTGCGCCAGGGATTGCCTTTTCTACAGTAAATTTTTCAAAAAATAATTTTCTACAGTCGCAAATTTTAATTGCGCCAGGGATTGCCTTTTCTACAGTAAATTATTCAAAAAATAATTTTCTACAGTCGCAAATTTTAATTGCGCCAGGGATTGCGTTTTCTACAGTAAATTATTCAAAAAATAATTTTTTACTGTCGCAAATTTTAATTGCGCCAGGGATTGCCTTTTCTATAGTAAATTTTTTACTGTCGCAAATTTTAATTGCGCCAGGGATTGCCTTTTCTACAGTAAATTATTCAAAAAATAATTTTCTACTGTCGCAAATTTTAATTACGCCAGGGATTGCCTTTTCTACAGTAAATTATTCAAAAAATAATTTTCTACTGTCGCAAATTTTAATTACGCCAGGGATTGCCTTTTCTACAGTAAATTTTTCAAAAAATAATTTTTTATTGTCGCAAATTTTAAATACGCCAGGGATTGCCTTTTCTATAGTAAATTTTTCACAGATTAATCTTTTACTGTCGCAAATTTTAAATACGTCAGGGATTGCCTTTTCTATAGTAAATTTTTCAAAAAATAATTTTTTACTGTCGCAAATTTTAAATCCGCCAGGGATTGCCTTTTCTACAGTAAATTATTCAAAAAATAATTTTTTACTGTCGCAAATTTTAATTGCGCCAAGGATTGCCTTTTCTACAGTAAATTTTTCAAAAAATAATTTTTTACTGTCGCAAATTTTAATTACGCCAGGGATTGCCTTTTCTACAGTAAATTTTTCACAAATTAATTTTTTACTGTCGCAAATTTTAAATACGCCAGGGATTGCCTTTTCTATAGTAAATTTTCCAAAAAATAATTTTTTACTGTCGCAAATTTTAATTGCGCCAGGGATTGCCTTTTCTATAGTAAATTATTAAAAAATAATTTTATACTGTCGCAAATTTTAATTGCGCCAGGGATTGCCTTTTCTATAGTAAATTTTGCAAAAATTAATTTTTTACTGTCGCAAATTTTAAATCCGCCAGGGATTGCCTTTCCTATAGTAAATTTTTCACAAATTAATTTTTTACTGTCGCAAATTTTAATTACGCCAGGGATTGCCTTTTCTATAGTAAATTTTTCACAAATTAATTTTTTACTGTCGCAAATTTTAAATACGCCAGGGATTACCTTTTCTACAGTAAATTTTTCAAAAAATAATTTTTTATTGTCGCAAATTTTAAATACGCCAGGGATTGCCTTTTCTATAGTAAATTTTTCACAAATTAATTTTTTACTGTCGCAAATTTTAAATGCGCCAGGTATTGCCTTTCTATAGTAAATTTTTCAAAAAATAATTTTTTACTGTCGCAAATTTTAAATCCGCCAGGGATTGCCTTTTCTACAGTAAATTATTCAAAAAATAATTTTTTACTGTCGCAAATTTTAATTGCGCCAAGGATTGCCTTTTCTACAGTAAATTTTTCAAAAAATAATTTTTTACTGTCGCAAATTTTAATTACGCCAGGAATTGCCTTTTCTACAGTAAATTTTTCACAAATTAATTTTTTACTGTCGCAAATTTTAAATACGCCAGGGATTGCCTTTTCTATAGTAAATTTTCCAAAAAAAATAATTTTTTACTGTCGCAAATTTTAATTGTGCCAGGGATTGCCTTTTCTATAGTAAATTATTCAAAAAATAATTTTATACTGTCGCAAATTTTAATTGCGCCAGGGATTGCCTTTTCTATAGTAAATTTTGCAAAAAATAATTTTTTACTGTCGAAAATTTTAAATACGCCAGGGATTGCCTTTTCTATAGTAAATTTTTCAAAAATTAATTTTTTACTGTCGCAAATTTTAAATCCGCCAGGGATTGCCTTTTCTATAGTAAATTTTTCACAAATTAATTTTTTACTGTCGCAAATTTTAATTACGCCAGGGATTGCCTTTTCTATAGCAAATTTTTCGCAAATTAATTTTTTACTGTCGCAAATTTTAAATACCCCAGGGATTGCCTTTTCTACAGTAAATTTTTCAAAAAATAATTTTTTACTGTCGCAAATTTTAATTACGCCAGGCAATGCCTTTTCTACAGTAAATTTTTCAAAAATTAATTTTTTACTGTCGCTAATTTTAATTACGCCAAGGATTGCCTTTTCTACAGTAAATTTTTCAAAAACTAATTTTTTATTGTCGCAAATTTTAATTGCGCCAGGGATTGCCTTTTCTATAGTAAATTTTTCACAAATTAATTTTTTACTGTCGCAAATTTTAATTGCGCCAGGGATTGCCTTTTCTATAAAATTTTTTCAAAAAATAATTTTTTACTGTCGCAAATTTTAATTACGCCAGGGATTGCCTTTTCTACAGTAAATTTTTCAAAAAATAATTTTCTACTGTCGCAAATTTTAATTGCGCCAGGATTGCCTTTTCTACAGTAAATTTTTCAAAAAATAATTTTTTACTGTCGCAAATTTTAATTGCGCCGCCTTTTCTATAGTAAATTTTTCACAAATTAATTTTTTTACTGTCGCAAATATTAAATACGCCAGGGATTGCCTTTTCTACAGTAAATTTTTCAAAAAATAATTTTTTACTGTCGCAAATTTTAATTACGCCAGGGATTGCCTTTTCTACAGTAAATTTGTCAAAACTAATTTTTTACTGTCGCAAATTTTAATTGCGCCAGGGATTGCCTTTTCTACAGTAAATTTTTCAAAAAATTATTTATTTTTTACTGTCGCAAATTTTAAATACGCCAGGGATTGCCTTTTCTATAGTAAATTTTTCAAAAAATAATTTTTTACTGTCGCAAATTTTAAATCCGCCAGGGATTGCCTTTTCTATAGTAATTTTTTCAAAAATAATTTTTTATTGTCGCAAATTTTAATTACGCCAGGGATTGCCTTTTCTACAGTAAGTTTTTCAAAAAATAATTTTTTACTGTCGCAAATTTTAAATACGCCAGGGATTGCCTTTTCTATAGTAAATTATTCAAAAAATAATTTTCTACTGTCGCAAATTTTGATTACGCCAGGGATTGCCTTTTCTATAGTAAATTATTCAAAAAATAATTTTCTACTGTCGCAAATTTTAATTACGCCAGGGATTGCCTTTTCTATAGTAAATTTTTCAAAAATAATTTTTTACTGTCGCAAATTTTAAATTTCCCAGGGATTGCCTTTTCTATAGTAAATTTCTCACAAATTAATTTCTTCCTGTCGCAAATTTTAAATACGCCAAAGATTGCCTTCTCTATAGTAAATTATTCAAAAAATAATTTTTTACTGTCGCAAATTTTAATTGCGCCAGGGATTGCCTTTTCTACAGTAAATTTTTCAAAAAATAATTTTTTACTGTCGCAAATTTTAATTACGCCAGGCAGTGCCTTTTCTACAGTAAATTTTTCAAAAATTAATTTTTTACTGTCGCTAATTTTAATTACGCCAAGGATTGCCTTTTCTACAGTAAATTTTTCAAAAACTAATTTTTTATTGTCGCAAATTTTAATTGCGCCAGGGATTGCCTTTTCTATAGTAAATTTTTCACAAATTAATTTTTTACTGTCGCAAATTTTAATTGCGCCAGGGATTGCCTTTTCTATAAAATTTTTTCAAAAAATTATTTTTTTACTGTCGCAAATTTTAATTACGCCAGGGATTGCCTTTTCTACAGTAAATTTTTCAAAAAATAATTTTCTACTGTCGCAAATTTTAATTGCGCCAGGGATTGCCTTTTCTACAGTAAATTTTTCAAAAAATAATTTTTTACTGTCGCAAATTTTAATTGCGCCGCCTTTTCTATAGTAAATTTTTCACAAATTAATTTTTTTACTGTCGCAAATTTTAAATACGCCAGGGATTGCCTTTTCTACAGTAAATTTTTCAAAAAATAATTTTTTACTGTCGCAAATTTTAATTACGCCAGGGATTGCCTTTTCTACAGTAAATTTGTCAAAACTAATTTTTTACTGTCGCAAATTTTAATTGCGCCAGGGATTGCCTTTTCTACAGTAAATTTTTCAAAAAATTATTTATTTTTTACTGTCGCAAATTTTAATTGCGCCAGGGATTGCCTTTTCTACAGTAAATTTTTCAAAATATTAATTTTTTACTGTCGAAAATTTTAATTACGCCAGGGATTGCCTTTTCTATAGTAAATTTTGCAAAAAATAATTTTATACTGTCGCAAATTTTAATTACGCCAGGGATTGCCTTTTCTATAGTAAATTATTCAAAAAATAATTTTCTACTGTCGCAAATTTTAATTACGCCAGGGATTGCCTTTTCTATAGTAAATTATTCAAAAAATAATTTTTTACTGTCGCAAATTTTAAATACGCCAGGGATTGCCTTTTCTATAGTAAATTATTCGAAAAATAATTTTCTACTGTCACAAATTTTAATTAAGCCAGGGATTGCCTTTTCTATAGTAAATTATTCAAAAAATAATTTTCTACTCTCGCAAATTTTAATTACGCCAGGGATTTCCTTTTCTATAGTAAATTATTCAAAAAATAATTTTTTACTGTCGCAAATTTTAATTACGCCAGGGATTGCCTTTTCTATAGTAAATTTTTCAAAAAATAATTTTTTACTGTCGCAAATTTTAAATTTCCCAGGGATTGCCTTTTCTATAGTAAATTTCTCACAAATTAATTTCTTCCTGTCGCAAATTTTAAATACGCCAGAGATTGCCTTCTCTATAGTAAATTATTCAAAAAATAATTTTTTACTGTCGCAAATTTTAATTGCGCCAGGGATTGCCTTTTCTATAGTAAATTATTCAAAAAATAATTTTCTACTGTCGCAAATTTTAATTACGCCAGTGATTGCCTTTTCTATAGTAAATTATTCAAAATATAATTTTTTACTGTCGCAAATTTTAATGCGCCAGGGATTGCCTTTTCTATAGTAAATTATTCAAAAAATAATTTTATACTGTCGCAAATTTTAATTACGCCAGGGATTGGCTTTTCTATAGTAAATTATTCAAAAAATAATTTTCTACTGTCGCAAATTTTAAATATACCAGGGATTGCCTTTTCTATAGTAAATTTCTCACAAATTAATTTCTTACTGTCGCAAATTTTAAATACGCCAGGGATTGCCTTTTCTATAGTAAATTATTCAAAAAATAATTTTTTACTGTCGCAATTTTTAAGTGCGCCAGGGATTGCCTTTTCTATAGTAAATTATTCAAAAAATAATTTTCAACTGTCGCAAATTTTAATTACGCCAGGGATTGCCTTTTCTATAGTAAATTATTCAAAAAATAATTTTCTACTGTCGCAAATTTTGAATATCCCAGGGATTGCCTTTTCTATAGTAAATTATTCAAAAAATAATTTTCAACTGTCGCAAATTTTAATTACGCCAGGGATTGCCTTTTCTATAGTAAATTATTCAAAAAATAATTTTCTACCGTCGCAAATTTTAAATATCCCAGGGATTGCCTTTTCTATAGTAAATTATTCAAAAAATAATTTTCTACTGTCGCAAATTTTAATTACGCCAGGGATTGCCTTTTCTATAGTAAATTATTCAAAAAATAATTTTTTACTGTCGCAAATTTTAAGTGCGCCAGGGATTGCCTTTTCTATAGTAAATTATTCAAAAAATAATTTTATACTGTCGCAAATTTTAATTACGCCAGGGATTGCCTTTTCTATAGTAAATTATTCAAAAAATAATTTTCTACTGTCGCAAATTTTAAATATCCCAGGGATTGCCTTTTCTATAGTAAATTTCTCACAAATTAATTTCTTACTGTCGCAAATTTTAAATAAGCCAGGGATTGCCTTTTCTATAGTAAATTATTCAAAAAATAATTTTTTACTGTCGCAAATTTTAAGTGCGCCAGGGATTGCCTTTTCTATAGTAAATTATTCAAAAAATAATTTTCAACTGTCGCAAATTTTAATTACGCCAGGGATCGCCTTTTCTATAGTAAATTATTCAAAAAGTAATTTTTTACTGTCGCAAATTTTAATTACGCCAGGGATTGCCTTTTCTATAGTAAATTATTCAAAAAATAATTTTTTACTGTCGCAAATTTTAAGTGCGCCAGGGATTGCCTTTTCTATAGTATATTATTCAAAAAATAATTTTATACTGTCGCAAACTTTAATTACGCCAGGGATTGCCTTTTCTATAGTAAATTATTCAAAAAATAATTCTATACTGTCGCAAATTTTAATTGCGCCAGGGATTGCCTTTTCTATAGTAAATTATTCAAAAAATAATTTTCTACTGTCGCAAATTTTAATTACGCCAGGGATTGCCTTTTCTATAGTAAATTAATCAAAAAATAATTTTTTACTGTCGCATATTTTAAATACGCCAGGGATTGCATTTTCTATAGTAAATTATTCAAAAAATAATTTTTTACTGTCGCAAATTTTAAGTGCGCCAGGGATTGCCTTTTCTATAGTAAATTATTCAAAAAATAATTTTCAACTGTCGCAAATTTTAATTACGCCAGGGATTGCCTTTTCTATAGTAAATTATTCAAAAAATAATTTTCTACTGTCGCAAATTTTAAATATCCCAGGGATTGCCTTTTCTATAGTAAATTATTCAAAAAATAATTTTTTACTGTCGCAAATTTTAATTACGCCAGGGATTGCCTTTTCTATAGTAAATTCAAAAAATAATTTTTTACTGTCGCAAATTTTTAAATATCCCAGGGTAGCCTTTTCTATAGTAAATTATTCAAAAAATAATTTTTTGCTGTCGCAAATTTTAAATACGCCAGGGATTGCCTTTTCTATAGTAAATTATTCAAAAAATAATTTTGTACTGTCGCAAATTTTAATTGCGCCAGGGATTGCCTTTTCTATAGTAAATTTTTCAAAAAATAATTTTTTACTGTCGCAAATTTTAAATATCCCAGGGATTGCCTTTTCTATAGTAAATTTCTCACAAATTAATTTCTTACTGTCGCAAATTTTAAATACGCCAGGGATTGCCTTTTCTATAGTAAATTATTCAAAAAATAATTTTTTACTGTCGCAAATTTTAAGTGCGCCAGGGATTGCCTTTTCTATAGTAAATTATTCAAAAAATAATTTTCAGCTGTCGCAAATTTTAATTACGCCAGGGATTGCCTTTTCTATAGTAAATTATTCAAAAAATAATTTTTTACTGTCGCAAATTGTAATTGCGCCAGGGATTGCCTTTTCTATAGTAAATTATTCAAAAAATAATTTTTTACTGTCGCAAATTTTAATTGCGCCAGGGATTGCCTTTTCTACTGTAAATTTTTCAAAATATTAATTTTTTACTGTCGAAAATTTTAATTACGCCAGGGATTGCCTTTTCTATAGTAAATTTGCAAAAAATAATTTTATACTGTCGCAAATTTTAATTACGCCAGGGATTGCCTTTTCTATAGTAAATTATTCAAAAAATAATTTTCTACTGTCGCAAATTTTAATTACGCCAGGGATTGCCTTTTCTATAGTAAATTATTCAAAAAATAATTTTATACTGTCGCAAATTTTAATTGCGCCAGGGATTGCCTTTTCTATAGTAAATTATTCAAAAAATAATTTTTTACTGTCGCAAATTTTAATTACGCCAGGGATTGCCTTTTCTATAGTAAATTATTCAAAAAATAATTTTTTACTGTTGCAAATTTTAAGTGCGCCAGGGATTGCCTTTTCTATAGTGAATTATTCAAAAAATAATTTTTTACTGTCGCAAATTTTAATTACGCCAGGGATTGCCTTTTCTATAGTAAATTATTCAAAAAATAATTTTCTAATTTCGCAAATTTTAATTACGCCAAGGATTGCCTTTTCTATAGTAAATTATTCAAAAAATAATTTTATACTGTCGCAAATTTTAATTACGCCAGGGATTGCCTTTTCTATAATAAATTATTCAAAAAATAATTTTCTACTGTCGCAAATTTTAAATATCCCAGGGATTGCCTTTTCTATAGTAAATTTCTCAAAAATTAATTTCTTACTGTCGCAAATTTTAAATACGCCAGGGATTGCCTTTTCTATAGTAAATTATTCAAAAAATAATTTTTTACTGTCGCAAATTTTAAGTGCGCCAGGGATTGCCTTTTCTATAGTAAATTATTCAAAAAATAATTTTTTACTGTCGCAAATTTTAATTGCGCTAGGGATTGCCTTTTCTATAGTAAATTATTCAAAAAATAATTTTTTACTGTCGCAAATTTTAATTACGCCAGGGATTGCCTTTTCTACAGTAAATTTTTCAAAATATTAATTCTTTACTGTCGAAAATTTTAATTACGCCAGGGATTGCCTTTTCTATAGTAAATTTTGCAAAAAATAATTTTCTACTGTCGCAAATTTTAATTACGCCAGGGATTGCCTATTCTATAGTAAATTATTCAAAAAATAATTTTATACTGTCGCAAATTTTAATTACGCCAGGGATTGCCTTTTCTATAGTAAACTTTGCAAAAAATAATTTTTTACTGTCGCAAATTTTAATTGCGCCAGGGATTGCCTTTTCTATAGTAAATTATTCAAAAAATAATTTTTTACTGTCGCAAATTTTAAATACGCCAGGGATTGCCTTTTCTATAGTAAATTATTCAAAAAATAATTTTCTACTGTCGCAAATTTTAATTACGCCAGGGATTTTCTTTTCTATAGTAAATTATTCAAAAAATAATTTTCTACTGTCGCAAATTTTAATTACGCCAGGGATTGCCTTTTCTATAGTAAATTTTTCAAAAACTAATTTTTTACTGTCGCAAATTTTAATTGCGCCAGGGATTGCCTTTTCTACAGTAAATTTTTCAAAATATTAATTTCTTACTGTCGAAAATTTTAATTACGCCAGGGATTGCCTATTCTACAGTAAATTTTTCAAAATATTTTTTTTTACTGTCGAAAATTTTAATTACGCCAGGGATTGCCTCTTTTCTATAGTAAATTATTCAAAAATAATTTTTTACTGTCGCAAATTTCAAATCCGCCAGGGATTGCCTTTTCTATAGCAAATTATTCAAAAAATAATTTTTTACTATCGCAAGTTTTAATTACGCCAGGGATTGCCTTTTCTATAGTAAATTTTTCAAAAAATAATTTTTTACTGTCGCAAATTTTAAATATCCCAGGGATTGCCTTTTCTATAGTAAATTTCTCACAAATTAATTTCTTACTGTCGCAAATTTTAAATACGCCAGGGATTGCCTTTTCTATAGTAAATTATTCAAAAAATAATTTTTTACTGCCGCAAATTTTAATTGCGCCAGGGATTGCCTTATCTATAGTAAATTTTTCAAAAAATAATTTTTTACTGTCGCAATTTTTAATTGCGCCAGGGATTGTCTTTTCTATAGTAAATTATTCAAAAAATTATTTTTTACTGTCGCAAATTTAATTGCGCCAGGGATTGCCTTTTCTATAGTAAATTATTCAAAAAATAATTTTTTTACTGTCGCAAATTTAATTGCGCCAGTGATTGCCTTTTCTACAGTAAATTTTTCAAAATATTAATTTTTTACTGTCGAAAATTTTAATTACGCCAGGGATTGCCTTTTCTATAGTAAATTTTGCAAAAAATAATTTTCTACTGTCGCAAATTTTAATTGCGCCAGGGATTGCCTTTTCTATAGTAAATTATTCAAAAAATAATTTTTTACTGTCGCAAATTTTAAATACGCCAGGGATTGCCTTTTCTATAGTAAATTATTCAAAAAATAATTTTCTACTGTCGCAAATTTTAATTACGCCAGGGATTGCCTTTTCTATAGTAAATTATTCAAAAAATAATTTACTACTGTCGCAAATTTTAATTACGCCAGGGATTGCCTTTTCTATAGTAAATTGTTCAAAAAATAATTTTTTATTGTCGCAAATTTTAATTGCGCCAGGGATTGCCTTTCTCTACAGTAAATTTTTCAAAATATTATTTTTTTACTGTCGAAAATTTTTAATTACGCAGGGATTGCCTTTTCTACAGTAAATTTTTCAAAATATTAATTTTTTACTGTCGAAAATTTTAATTACGCCAGGGATTGCTTTTCTATAGTAAATTATTCAAAAAATAATTTTTTACAGTCGCAAATTTCAAATCCGCCAGGGATTGCCTTTTCTATAGTAAATTATTCAAAAAATAATTTTTTATTATCGCAAGTTTTAATTACGCCAGAGATTCCCTTTTCTATAGTAAATTTTTCAAAAAATAATTTTTTACTGCCGCAAATTTTAAATATCCCAGGGATTGCCTTTTCTATAGTAAATTTCTCACAAATTAATTTCTTACTGTCGCAAATTTTAAATACGCCAGGGATTACCTTTGCTATAGTAAATTATTCAAAAAATAATTTTTTACTGTCGCAAATTTTAATTGCGCCAGGGATTGCCTTTTCTATAGTAAATTTTTCAAAAAATAATTTTTTACTGTCGCAAATTTTAATTGCGCCAGGGATTGCCTTTTCTATAGTAAATTATTCAAAAAATATTTTTTTACTGTCGCAAATTTTAATTACGCCAGGGATTGCCTTTTCTATAGTAAATTATTCAAAAAATAATTTTCTACTCTCGCAAATTTTAATTACGCCAGGGATTGCCTTTTCTATAGTAAATTATTCAAAAAATAATTTTTTACTGACTCAAATTTTAAGTGCGCCAGGGATTGCCTTTTCTATAGTAAATTATTCAAAAAATAATTTTATACTGTCGCAAATTTTAATTACGCCAGGGATTGCCTTTTCTATATTAAATTATTCAAAAAATAATTTTCTACTGTCGCAAATTTTAATTGCGCCAGGGATTGCCTTTTCTATAGTAAATTATTCAAAAAATTATTTTCTACTGTCGCAAATTTTAATTACGCCAGGGATTGCCTTTTCTATAGTAAATTATTCAAAAAATAATATTTTACTGTCGCAAATTTTAAATACGCCAGGGATTGCCTTTTCTATAGTAAATTATTCAAAAAATAATTTTTTACTCTCGCAAATTTTAAATATCCCAGGGATTGCCTTTTCTATAGTAAATTATTCAAAAAATAATTTTTTACTGTCGCAAATTTTAAATACGCCAGGGATTGCCTTTTCTATAGTAAATTATTCAAAAAATAATTTTTTACTGTCGCAAATTTTAATTGCGCCAGGGATTGCCGTTTCTATAGTAAATTTTTCAAAAAATAATTTTTTACTGTCGCAAATTTTAAATATCCCAGCGATTGCCTTTTCTATAGTAAATTTCTCACAAATTAATTTCTTACTGTCGCAAATTTTAAATACGCCAGGGATTGCCTTTTCTATAGTAAATTATTCAAAAAATAATTTTTTACTGTCGCAAATTTTAAGTGCGCCAGGGATTGCCTTTTCTATAGTAAATTATTCAAAAAATAATTTTCAAATGTCGCAAATTTTAATTACTCCAGGGATTGCCTTTTCTATAGTAAATTATTCAAAAAATAATTTTTTACTGTCGCAAATTTTAATTGCGCCAGGGATTGCCTTTTCTATAGTAAATTATTCAAAAAATAATTTTTTACTGTCGCAAATTTTAATTGCGCCAGGGATTGCCTTTTCTACAGTAAATTTTTCAAAATATTAATTTTTTACTGTCGAAAATTTTAATTACGCCAGGGATTGCCTTTTCTATAGTAAATATTGCAAAAAATAATTTTATACTGTCGCAAATTTTAATTACGCCAGGGATTGCCTTTTCTATAGTAAATTATTCAAAAAATAATTTTCTACTGTCGCAAATTTTAATTACGCCAGGGATTGCCTTTTCTATAGTAAATTATTCAAAAAATAATTTTTTACTGTCGCAAATTTTAAGTGCGCCAGGGATTGCCTTTTCTATAGTAAATTATTCAAAAAATAATTTTATACTGTCGCAAATTTTAATTACGCCAGGGATTGCCTCTTCTATAGTAAATTATTCAAAAAATAATTTTCTACTGTCGCAAATTTTAATTGCGCCAGGGATTGCCTTTTCTATAGTAAATTATTCAAAAAATAATTTTCTACTGTCGCAAATTTTAATTACGCCAGGGATTGCCTTTTCTATAGTAAATTATTCAAAAAATAATTTTTTACTGTCGCAAATTTTAAATACGCCAGGGATGGCCTTTTCTATAGTAAATTAT
The DNA here is from genome assembly GCA_963930735.1 of Dioctria linearis. Lineage (NCBI taxonomy): Eukaryota > Metazoa > Arthropoda > Insecta > Diptera > Asilidae > Dioctria > Dioctria linearis. The sequence continues at coordinate 28,043 of CAWVNZ010002490.1, read as the reverse complement.
TCAAAAAATAATTTTTTACTCTCGCAAATTTTAAGTGCGCCAGGGATTGCCTTTTCTATAGTAAATTATTCAAAAAATAATTTTCAACTGTCGCAAATTTTAATTACGCCAGGGATTGCCTTTTCTATAGTAAATTATTCAAAAAATAATTTTCTACTGTCGCAAATTTTAATTACGCCAGGGATTGCCTTTTCTATAGTAAATTATTCAAAAAATAATTTTTTACTGTCGCAAATTTTAATTGCGCCAGGGATTGCCTTTTCTATAGTAAATTATTCAAAAAATAATTTTTTACTGTCGCAAATTTTAATTGCGCCAGGGATTGCCTTTTCTACAGTAAATTTTTCAAAATATTAATTTTTTACTGTCGAAAATTTTAATTACGCCAGGGATTGCCTTTTCTATAGTAAATATTGCAAAAAATAATTTTATAATGTCGCAAATTTTAATTACGCCAGGGATTGCCTTTTCTATAGTAAATTATTCAAAAAATAATTTTCTACTGTCGCAAATTTTAATTACGCCAGGGATTGCCTTTTCTATAGTAAATTATTCAAAAAATAATTTTTTACTGTCGCAAATTTTAAGTGCGCCAGGGATTGCCTTTTCTATAGTAAATTATTCAAAAAATAATTTTCTACTGTCGCAAATTTTAATTACGCCAGGGATTGCCTTTCATATAGTAAATTATTCAAAAAATAATTTTTTACTCTCGCAAATTTTAAATATCCCAGGGATTGCCTTTTCTATAGTAAATTATTCAAAAAATAATTTTTTACTGTCGCAAATTTTAAATACGCCAGGGATTGCCTTTTCTATAGTAAATTATTCAAAAAATAATTTTTTACTGTCGCAAATTTTAATTGCGCCAGGGATTGCCTTTTCTATAGCAAATTTTTCAAAAAATAATTTTTTACTGTCGCAAATTTTAAATATCCCAGGGATTGCCTTTTCTGTAGTAAATTTCTCACAAATTAATTTCTTACTCTCGCAAATTTTAAATACGCCAGGGATTGCCTTTTCTATAGTAAATTATTCAAAAAATAATTTTTTACTGTCGCAAATTTTAATTGCGCCAGGGATTGCCTTTTCTATAGTAAATTATTCAAAAAATAATTTTTTACTGTCGCAAATTTTAATTGCGCCAGGGATTGCCTTTTCTACAGTAAATTTTTCAAAATATTAATTTTTTACTGTCGAAAATTTTAATTACGCCAGGGATTGCCTTTTCTATAGTAAATATTGCAAAAAATAATTTTATACTGTCGCAAATTTTAATTACGCCAGGGATTGCCTTTTCTATAGTAAATTATTCAAAAAATAATTTTCTACTGTCGCAAATTTTAATTACGCCAGGGATTGCCTTTTCTATAGTAAATTATTCAAAAAATAATTTTATACTGTCGGAAATTTTAATTACGCCAGGGATTGCCTTTTCTATAGTAAATTTTGCAAAAAATAATTTTTTACTGTCGCAAATTTTAATTGCGCCAGGGATTGCCTTTTCTATAGTAAATTATTCAAAAAATAATTTTCAACTGTCGCAAGTTTTAATTACGCCAGGGATTGCCTTTTCTATAGTAAATTTTTCAAAAAATAATTTTTTACTGTCGCAAATTTTAAATATCCCAGGGATTGCCTTTTCTATAGTAAATTTCTCACAAATTAATTTCTTACTCTCGCAAATTTTAAATACGCCAGGGATTGCCTTTTCTATAGTAAATTATTCAAAAAATAATTTTTTACTGTCGCAAATTTTAATTGCGCCAGGGATTGCCTTTTCTATAGTAAATTTTTCAAAAAATAATTTTTTACTGTCGCAATTTTGAATTGCGCCAGGGATTGTCTTTTCTATAGTAAATTATTCAAAAAATAATTTTTTACTGTCGCAAATTTTAATTGCGCCAGGGATTGCCTTTTCTATAGTAAATTATTCAAAAAATAATTTTTTACTGTCGCAAATTTTAATTGCGCCAGGGATTGCCTTTTCTACAGTAAATTTTTCAAAATATTAATTTTTTACTGTCGAAAATTTTAATTACGTCAGGGATTGCCTTTTCTATAGTAAATTTTGCAAAAAATAATTTTCTACTGTCGCAAATTTTAATTACGTCAGGGATTGCCTTTTCTATAGTAAATTATTCAAAAAATATTTTTCTACTGTCGCAAATTTTAATTACGCCAGGGATTGCCTTTTCTATAGTAAATTATTCAAAAAATAATTTTCAACTGTCGCAAGTTTTAATTACGCCAGGGATTGCCTTTTCTATAGTAAATTTTTCAAAAAATAATTTTTTTACTGTCGCAAATTTTAAATATCCCAGGGATTGCCTTTTCTATAGTAAATTTCTCACAAATTAATTTCTTACTCTCGCAAATTTTAAATACGCCAGGGATTGCCTTTTCTATAGTAAATTATTCAAAAAATAATTTTTTACTGTCGCAAATTTTAATTGCGCCAGGGATTGCCTTTTCTATAGTAAATTTTTCAAAAAATAATTTTTTACTGTCGCAATTTTTAATTGCGCCAGGGATTGTCTATTCTATAGTAAATTATTCAAAAAATAATTTTTTACTGTCACAAATTTTAATTGCGCCAGGGATTGCCTTTTCTATAGTAAATTATTCAAAAAATAATTTTTTACTGTCGCAAATTTTAATTGCGCCAGGGATTGCCTTTTCTACAGTAAATTTTTCAAAATATTAATTTTTTACTGTCGAAAATTTTAATTGCGCCAGGGATTGCCTTTTCTATAGTAAATTATTCAAAAAATAATTTTTTTCTGTCGCAAATTTTAAATACGCCAGGGATTGCCTTTTCTATAGTAAATTATTCAAAAAATAATTTTCTACTGTCGCAAATTTTAATTACGCCAGGGATTGCCTTTTCTATAGTAAATTATTCAAAAAATAATTTTCTACTGTCGCAAATTTTAATTACGCCAGGGATTGCCTTTTCTATAGTAAATTGTTCAAAAAATAATTTTTTATTGTCGCAAATTTTAATTGCGCCAGGGATTGCCTTTTCTACAGTAAATTTTTCAAAATATTATTTTTTTACTGTCGAAAATTTTAATTACGCCAGGGATTGCCTTTTCTACAGTAAATTTTTCAAAATATTAATTTTTTACTGTCGAAAATTTTAATTACGCCAGGGATTGCCTTTTCTATAGTAAATTATTCAAAAAATAATTTTTTACTGTCGCAAATTTCAAATCCGCCAGGGATTGCCTTTTCTATAGTAAATTATTCAAAAAATAATTTTTTATTATCGCAAGTTTTAATTACGCCAGGGATTCCCTTTTCTATAGTAAATTTTTCAAAAAATAATTTTTTACTGTCGCAAATTTTAAATTTCCCAGGGATTGCCTTTTCTATAGTAAATTTCTCACAAATTAATTTCTTACTGTCGCAAATTTTAAAAACGCCAGGGATTACCTTTGCTATAGTAAATTATTCAAAAAATAATTATTTACTGTCGCAAATTTTAATTGCGCCAGGGATTGCCTTTTCTATAGTAAATTTTTCAAAAAATAATTTTTTACTGTCGCAAATTTTAATTGCACCAGGGATTGCCTTTTCTATAGTAAATTATTCAAAAAATATTTTTTTACTGTCGCAAATTTTAATTACGCCAGGGATTGCCTTTTCTATAGTAAATTATTCAAAAAATAATTTTCTACTGTCGCAAATTTTAATTACGCCAGGGATTGCCTTTTCTATAGTAAATTATTCAAAAAATAATTTTTTACTGTCGCAAATTTTAAGTGCGCCAGGGATTGCCTTTTCTATAGTAAATTATTCAAAAAATAATTTTATACTGTCGCAAATTTTAATTACGCCAGGGATTGCCTTTTCTATAGTAAATTATTCAAAAAATAATTTTCTACTGTCGCAAATTTTAATTGCGCCAGGGATTGCCTTTTCTATAGTAAATTATTCAAAAAATAATTTTCTACTGTCGCAAATTTTAATTACGCCAGGGATTGCCTTTTCTATAGTAAATTATTCAAAAAATAATTTTTTACTGTCGCAAATTTTAAATACGCCAGGGATTGCCTTTTCTATAGTAAATTATTCAAAAAATAATTTTTTACTCTCGCAAATTTTAAGTGCGCCAGGGATTGCCTTTTCTATAGTAAATTATTCAAAAAATAATTTTCAACTGTCGCAAATTTTAATTACGCCAGGGATTGCCTTTTCTATAGTAAATTATTCAAAAAATAATTTTCTACTGTCGCAAATTTCAAATATCCCAGGGATTGCCTTTTCTATAGTAAATTATTCAAAAAATAATTTTCTACTGTCGCAAATTTTAATTACGCCAGGGATTGCCTTTCATATAGTAAATTATTCAAAAAATAATTTTTTACTCTCGCAAATTTTAAATATCCCAGGGATTGCCTTTTCTATAGTAAATTATTCAAAAAATAATTTTTTACTGTCGCAAATTTTAAATACGCCAGGGATTGCCTTTTCTATAGTAAATTATTCAAAAAATAATTTTTTACTGTCGCAAATTTTAATTGCGCCAGGGATTGCCTTTTCTATAGTAAATTTTTCAAAAAATAATTTTTTACTGTCGCAAATTTTAAATATCCCAGGGATTGCCTTTTCTATAGTAAATTTCTCACAAATTAATTTCTTACTGTCGCAAATTTTAAATACGCCAGGGATTGCCTTTTCTATAGTAAATTATTCAAAAAATAATTTTTTACTGTCGCAAATTTTAAGTGCGCGAGGGATTGCCTTTTCTATAGTAAATTATTCAAAAAATAATTTTCAACTGTCGCAAATTTTAATTACGCCAGGGATTGCCTTTTCTATAGTAAATTATTCAAAAAATAATTTTTTACTGTCGCAAATTTTAATTGCGCCAGGGATTGCCTTTTCTATAGTAAATTATTCAAAAAATAATTTTTTACTGTCGCAAATTTTAATTGCGCCAGGGATTGCCTTTTCTACAGTAAATTTTTCAAAATATTAATTTTTTACTGTCGAAAATTTTAATTACGCCAGGGATTGCCTTTTCTATAGTAAATATTGCAAAAAATAATTTTATACTGTCGCAAATTTTAATTACGCCAGGGATTGCCTTTTCTATAGTAAATTATTCAAAAAATAATTTTTTACTCTCGCAAATTTTAAGTGCGCCAGGGATTGCCTTTTCTATAGTAAATTATTCAAAAAATAATTTTCAACTGTCGCAAATTTTAATTACGCCAGGGATTGCCTTTTCTATAGTAAATTATTCAAAAAATAATTTTCTACTGTCGAAAATTTCAAATATCCCAGGGATTGCCTTTTCTATAGTAAATTATTCAAAAAATAATTTTCTACTGTCGCAAATTTTAATTACGCCAGGGATTGCCTTTCATATAGTAAATTATTCAAAAAATAATTTTTTACTCTCGCAAATTTTAAATATCCCAGGGATTGCCTTTTCTATAGTAAATTATTCAAAAAATAATTTTTTACTGTCGCAAATTTGAAATACGCCATGGATTGCCTTTTCTATAGTAAATTATTCAAAAAATAATTTTTTACTGTCGCAAATTTTAATTGCGCCAGGGATTGCCTTTTCTATAGCAAATTTTTCAAAAAATAATTTTTTACTGTCGCAAATTTTAAATATCCCAGGGATTGCCTTTTCTATAGTAAATTTCTCACAAATTAATTTCTTACTGTAGCAAATTTTAAATACGCCAGGTATTGCCTTTTCTATAGTAAATTATTCAAAAAATAATTTTTTACTGTCGCAAATTTTAAGTGCGCCAGGGATTGCCTTTTCTATAGTAAATTATTCAAAAAATAATTTTCAACTGTCGCAAATTTTAATTACGCCAGGGATTGCCTTTTCTATAGTAAATTATTCAAAAAATAATTTTTTACTGTCGCAAATTTTAATTGCGCCAGGGATTGCCTTTTCTATAGTAAATTATTCAAAAAATAATTTTTTACTGTCGCAAATTTTAATTGCGCCAGGGATTGCCTTTTCTACAGTAAATTTTTCAAAATATTAATTTTTTACTGTCGAAAATTTTAATTACGCCAGGGATTGCCTTTTCTATAGTAAATATTGCAAAAAATAATTTTATACTGTCGCAAATTTTAATTACGCCAGGGATTGCCTTTTCTATAGTAAATTATTCAAAAAATAATTTTCTACTGTCGCAAATTTTAATTACGCCAGGGATTGCCTTTTCTATAGTAAATTATTCAAAAAATAATTTTATACTGTCGCAAATTTTAATTACGCCAGGGATTGCCTTTTCTATAGTAAATTTTGCAAAAAATAATTTGTTACTGTCGCAAATTTTAATTGCGCCAGGGATTGCCTTTTCTATAGTAAATTATTCAAAAAATAATTTTCAACTGTCGCAAATTGTAATTGCGCCAGGGATTGCCTTTTATATAGTAAATTATTCAAAAAATAATTTTTTACTGTCGCAAATTTTAATTACGCCAGGGATTGCCTTTTCTATAGTAAATTATTCAAAAAATAATTTTTTACTGTCGCAAATTTTAAGTGCGCCAGGGATTGCCTTTTCTATAGTAAATTATTCAAAAAATAATTTTTTACTGTCGCAAATTTTAAATATCCCAGGGATTGCCTTTTCTATAGTAAATTATTCAAAAAATAATTTTCTACTGTCGCAAATTTTAATTACGCCAGGGATTGCCATTTCTATAGTAAATTATTCAAAAAATAGTTTTATACTGTCGCAAATTTTAATTACGCCAGGGATTGCCTATTCTATAGTAAATTATTCAAAAAATAATTTTCTACTGTCGCAAATTTTAATTGCGCCAGGGATTGCCTTTTCTATAGTAAATTATTCAAAAAATAATTTTATACTGTCGCAAATTTTAATTACGCCAGGGATTGCCTTTTCTATAGTAAATTATTCAAAAAATAATTTTTTACTATCGCAAATTTTAAATACGCCAGGGATTGCCTTTTCTATAGTAAATTATTCAAAAAATAATTTTCTACTGTCGCAAATTTTAATTACGCCAGGGATTGCCTTTTCTATAGTAAATTATTCAAAAAATAATTTTCTACTGTCGCAAATTTTAATTACGCCAGGGATTGCCTTTTCTATAGTAAATTTTTCAAAAAATAATTTTTTACTCTCGCAAATTTTAAGTGCGCCAGGGACTGCCTTTTCTATAGTAAATTATTCAAAAAATAATTTTCTACTGTCGCAAATTTTAATTGCGCCAGGGATTGCCTTTTCTATAGTAAATTATTCAAAAAATAATTTTATACTGTCGCAAATTTTAATTACGCCAGGGATTGCCTTTTCTATAGTAAATTATTCAAAAAATAATTTTTTACTATCGCAAATTTTAAATACGCCAGGGATTGCCTTTTCTATAGTAAATTATTCAAAAAATAATTTTCTACTGTCGCAAATTTTTATTACGCCAGGGATTGCCTTTTCTATAGTAAATTATTCAAAAAATAATTTTTTACTGTCGCAAATTTTAAATACGCCAGGGATTGCCTTTTCTATAGTAAATTATTCAAAAAATAATTTTTTACTCTCGCAAATTTTAATTACGCCAGGGATTGCCTTTTCTATAGTAAATTATTCAAAAAATAATTTTTTACTGTCGCAAATTTTAATTGCACCAGGGATTGCCTTTTCTATAGTAAATTATTCAAAAAATAATTTTTTACTGTCGCAAATTTTAATTGCGCCAGGGATTGCCTTTTCTACAGTAAATTTTTCAAAATATTAATTTTTTACTGTCGAAAATTTTAATTACGCCAGGGATTGCCTTTTCTATAGTAAATATTGCAAAAAATAATTTTATACTGTCGCAAATTTTGATTTCGCCAGGGATTGCCTTTTCTATAGTAAATTATTCAAAAAATAATTTTCTACTGTCGCAAATTTTAATTACGCCAGGGATTGCCTTTTCTATAGTAAATTATTCAAAAAATAATTTTATACTGTCGCAAATTTTAATTACGCCAGGGATTGCCTTTTCTATAGTAAATTTTGCAAAAAATAATTTTTTACTGTCGCAAATTTTAATTGCGCCAGGGATTGCCTTTTCAATAGTAAATTATTCAAAAAATAATTTTCAACTGTCGCAAATTGTAATTGCGCCAGGGATTGCCTTTTATATAGTAAATTATTCAAAAAATAATTTTTTACTGTCGCAAATTTTAATTACGCCAGGGATTGCCTTTTCTATAGTAAATTATTCAAAAAACAATTTTTTACTGTCGCAAATTTTAAGTGCGCCAGGGATTGCCTTTTCTATAGTAAATTATTCAAAAAATAATTTTTTACTGTCGCAAATTTTAAATATCCCAGGGATTGCCTTTTCTATAGTAAATTATTCAAAAAATAATTTTCTACTGTCGCAAATTTTAATTACGCCAGGGATTGCCTTTTCTATAGTAAATTATTCAAAAAATAGTTTTATACTGTCGCAAATTTTAATTACGCCAGGGATTGCCTATTCTATAGTAAATTATTCAAAAAATAATTTTCTACTGTCGCAAATTTTAATTGCGCCAGGGATTGCCTTTTCTATAGTAAATTATTCAAAAAATAATTTTATACTGTCGCAAATTTTAATTACGCCAGGGATTGCCTTTTCTATAGTAAATTATTCAAAAAATAATTTTTTACTATCGCAAATTTTAAATACGCCAGGGATTGCCTTTTCTATAGTAAATTATTCAAAAAATAATTTTCTACTGTCGCAAATTTTAATTACGCCAGGGATTGCCTTTTCTATAGTAAATTATTCAAAAAATAATTTTCTACTGTCGCAAATTTTAATTACGCCAGGGATTGCCTTTTCTATAGTAAATTTTTCAAAAAATAATTTTTTACTCTCGCAAATTTTAAGTGCGCCAGGGACTGCCTTTTCTATAGTAAATTATTCAAAAAATAATTTTCTACTGTCGCAAATTTTAATTGCGCCAGGGATTGCCTTTTCTATAGTAAATTATTCAAAAAATAATTTAATACTGTCGCAAATTTTAATTACGCCAGGGATTGCCTTTTCTATAGTAAATTATTCAAAAAATAATTTTTTACTATCGCAAATTTTAAATACGCCAGGGATTGCCTTTTCTATAGTAAATTATTCAAAAAATAATTTTCTACTGTCGCAAATTTTAATTAGGCCAGGGATTGCCTTTTCTATAGTAAATTATTCAAAAAATAATTTTTTACTGTCGCAAATTTTAAATACGCCAGGGATTGCCTTTTCTATAGTAAATTATTCAAAAAATAATTTTTTACTCTCGCAAATTTTAAGTGCGCCAGGGATTGCCTTTTCTATAGTAAATTATTCAAAAAATAATTTTCAACTGTCGCAAATTTTAATTACGCCAGGGATTGCCTTTTCTATAGTAAATTATTCAAAAAATAATTTTCTACTGTCGCAAATTTCAAATATCCCAGGGATTGCCTTTTCTATAGTAAATTATTCAAAAAATAATTTTCTACTGTCGCAAATTTTAATTACTCCAGGGATTGCCTTTCATATAGTAAATTATTCAAAAAATAATTTTTTACTCTCGCAAATTTTAAATATCCCAGGGATTGCCTTTTCTATAGTAAATTATTCAAAAAATAATTTTTTACTCTCGCAAATTTTAAATACGCCAGGTATTGCCTTTTCTATAGTAAATTATTCAAAAAATAATTTTTTACTGTCGCAAATTTTAATTGCGCCAGGGATTGCCTTTTCTATAGCAAATTTTTCAAAAAATAATTTTTTACTGTCGCAAATTTTAAATATCCCAGGGATTGCCTTTTCTATAGTAAATTTCTCACAAATTAATTTCTTACTGTCGCAAATTTTAAATACGCCAGGGATTGCCTTTTCTATAGTAAATTATTCAAAAAATAATTTTTTACTGTCGCAAATTTTAAGTGCGCCAGGGATTGCCTTTTCTATAGTAAATTATTCAAAAAATAATTTTCAACTGTCGCAAATTTTAATTACGCCAGGGATTGCCTTTTCTATAGTAAATTATTCAAAAAATAATTTTTTACTGTCGCAAATTTTAATTGCGCCAGGGATTGCCTTTTCTATAGTAAATTATTCAAAAAATAATTTTTTACTGTCGCAAATTTTAATTGCGCCAGGGATTGCCTTTTCTACAGAAAATTTTTCAAAATATTAATTTTTTACTGTCGAAAATTTTAATTACGCCAGGGATTGCCTTTTCCATAGTAAATATTGCACAAAATAATTTTATACTGTCGCAAATTTTAATTACGCCAGGGATTGCCTTTTCTATAGTAAATTATTCAAAAAATAATTTTCTACTGTCGCAAATTTTAATTACGCCAGGGATTGCCTTTTCTATAGTAAATTATTCAAAAAATAATTTTATACTGTCGCAAATTTTAATTACGCCAGGGATTGCCTTTTCTATAGTAAATTTTGCAAAAAATAATTTTTTACTGTCGCAAATTTTAATTGCGCCAGGGATTGCCTTTTCTTTAGTAAATTATTCAAAAAATAATTTTCAACTGTCGCAAATTGTAATTGCGCCAGGGATTGCCTTTTATATAGTAAATTATTCAAAAAATAATTTTTTACTGTCGCAAATTTTAATTACGCCAGGGATTGCCTTTTCTATAGTAAATTATTCAAAAAATAATTTTTTACTGTCGCAAATTTTAAGTGCGCCAGGGATTGCCTTTTCTATAGTAAATTATTAAAAAAATAATTTTTTACTGTCGCAAATTTTAATTACGCCAGGGATTGCCTTTTCTATAGTAAATTATTCAAAAAATAATTTTCTACTGTCGCAAATTTTAATTACGCCAGGGATTGCCTTTTCTATAGTAAATTATTCAAAAAATAGTTTTATACTGTCGCAAATTTTAATTACGCCAGGGATTGCCTATTCTATAGTAAATTATTCAAAAAATAATTTTCTACTGTCGCAAATTTTAATTGCGCCAGGGATTGCCTTTTCTATAGTAAATTATTCAAAAAATAATTTTATACTGTCGCAAATTTTAATTACGCCAGGGATTGCCTTTTCTATAGTAAATTATTCAAAAAATAATTTTTTACTATCGCAAATTTTAAATACGCCAGGGATTGCCTTTTCTATAGTAAATTATTCAAAAAATAATTTTCTACTGTCGCAAATTTTAATTACGCCAGGGATTGCCTTTTCTATAGTAAATTATTCAAAAAATAATTTTCTACTGTCGCAAATTTTAATTACGCCAGGGATTGCCTTTTCTATAGTAAATTTTTCAAAAAATAATTTTTTACTGTCGCAAATTTTAATTGCGCCAGGGATTGCCTTTTCTACAGTAAATTTTTCAAAAATTAATAATATACTGTCGCAAATTTTAAATACGCCAGGGATTGCCTTTTCTATAGTAAATTTTTCACAAATTAATTTTCTACTGTCGCAAATTTTAAATATACCTGGGATTGCCTTTTCTATAGTAAATTTCTCACAAATTAATTTCTTACTGTCGCAAATTTTAAATACGCCAGGGATTGCCTTTTCTATAGTAAATTATTCAAAAATTAATTTCTTACTGTCGCAAATTTTAAATACGCCAGGGATTGCCTTTTCTATAGTAAATTATTCAAAAAATAATTTTTTACTGTCGCAAATTTTAAGTGCGCCAGGGATTGCCTTTTCTATTGTAAATTATTCAAAAAATAATTTTCAACTGTCGCAAATTTTAATTACGCCAGGGATTGCCTTTTCTATAGTAAATTATTCAAAAAATAATTTTTTACTGTCGCAAATTTTAATTGCGCCAGGGATTGCCTTTTCTATAGTAAATTATTCAAAAAATAATTTTTTACTGTCGCAAATTTTAATTGCGCCAGGGATTGCCTTTTCTACAGTAAATTTTTCAAAATATTAATTTTTTACTGTCGAAAATTTTAATTACGCCAGGGATTGCCTTTTCTATAGTAAATTTTGCAAAAAATAATTTTATACTGTCGCAAATTTTAATTACGCCAGGGATTGCCTTTTCTGTAGTAAATTATTCAAAAAATAATTTTCTACTCTCGCAAATTTTAATTACGCCAGGGATTGCCTTTTCTATAGTAAATTATTCAAAAAATTATTTTCTACTGTCGCAAATTTTAATTACGCCAGGGATTGCCTTTTCTATAGTAAATTATTCAAAAAATAATTTTTTACTGTCGCAAATTTCAAATCCGCCAGGGATTGCCTTTTCTATAGTAAATTATTCAAAAAATAATTTTTTACTATCGCCAGGGATTGCCTTTTCTATAGTAAATTATTCAAAAAATAATTTTTTACTGTCGCAAATTTCAAATCCGCCAGGGATTGCCTTTTCTATAGTAAATTATTCAAAAAATAATTTTTTACTATCGCAAGTTTTAATTACGCCAGGGATTGCCTTTTCTATAGTAAATTTTTCAAAAAATAATTTTTTACTGTCGCAAATTTTAAATATCCCAGGGATTGCCTTTTCTATAGTAAATTTCTCACAAATTAATTTCTTACTGTCGCAAATTTTAAATACGCCAGGGATTGCCTTTTCTATAGTAAATTATCCAAAAAATAATTTTTTACTGTCGCAAATTTTAATTGCGCCAGGGATTGCCTTTTCTATAGTAAATTTTTCAAAAAATAATTTTTTACTGTCGCAAATTTTAAATATCCCAGGGATTGCCTTTTCTATAGTAAATTTCTCACAAATTAATTTCTTACTGTCGCAAATTTTAAATACGCCATGTATTGCTTTTCTATAGTAAATTATTCAAAAAATAATTTTTTACTGTCGCAAATTTTAAGTGCGCCAGGGATTGCCTTTTCTATAGTAAATTATTCAAAAAATAATTTTCAACTGTCGCAAATTTTAGTTACGCCAGGGATTGCCTTTTCTATAGTAAATTATTCAAAAAATAATTTTTTACTGTCGCAAATTTTAATTGCGCCAGGGATTGCCTTTTCTATAGTAAATTATTCAAAAAATAATTTTTTACTGTCGCAAATTTTAATTGCGCCAGGGATTGCCTTTTCTACAGTAAATTTTTCAAAATATTAATTTTTTACTGTCGAAAATTTTAATTACGCCAGGGATTGCCTTTTCTATAGTAAATTTTGCAAAAAATAATTTTATACTGTCGCAAATTTTAATTACGACAGGGATTGCCTTTTCTATAGTAAATTATTCAAAAAATAATTTTCTACTGTTGCAAATTTTAATTACGCCAGGGATTGCCTTTTCTATAGTAAATTATTCAAAAAATAATTTTATACTGTCGCAAATTTTAATTACGCCAGGGATTTCCTTTTCTATAGTAAATTTTGCAAAAAATAATTTTTTAATTTCGCAAATTTTAATTGCGCCAGGGATTGCCTTTTCTATAGTAAATTATTCAAAAAATAATTTTCAACTGTCGCAAATTGTAATTGCGCCAGGGATTACCTTTTCTATAGTAAATTTTTCAAAAAATAATTTTTTAACTGTCGCAAATTTTAATTGCGCCAGGGATTGCCTTTTCTATAGTAAATTATTCAAAAAATAATTTTTTACTGTCGAAAATTTTAAATGCCTTTTCTATAGTAAATTATTCAAAAAATAATTTTCTACTGTCGCAAATTTTAATTACGCCAAATTACGCAAATTTTAAGTGCGCCAGGGATTGCCTTTTCTATAGTAAATTATTCAAAAAATAATTTTTTACTGTCGCAAATTTTAATTGCGCCAGGGATTGCCTTTTCTACAGTAAATTTTTCAAAATATTAATTTTTTACTGTCGCAAATTTTAATTACGCCAGGGATAGCCTTTTCTATAGTAAATTATTCAAAAAATAATTTTTTACTGTCGCAAATTTTAATTGCGCCAGGGATTGCCTTTTCTATAGTAAATTATTCAAAAAATAATTTTTTACTGTCGCAAATTTTAATTGCGCCAGGGATTGCCTTTTCTATAGTAAATTATTCAAAAAATAATTTTTTACTGTCGCAAATTTTAATTGCGCCAGGGATTGCCTTTTCTACAGTAAATTTTTCGAAATATTAATTTTTTACTGTCGCAAATTTTAAATACGCCAGGGATTGCCTTTTCTATAGTAAATTATTCAAAAAATAATTTTTTACTGTCGCAAATTTCAAATCCGCCAGGGATTGCCTTTTCTGTAGTAAATTATTCAAAAAATAATTTTCTACTGTAGCAAATTTTAATTACGCCAGGGATTGCCTTTTCTATAGTAAATTATTCAAAAAATAATTTTTTACTGTCGCAAATTTTAAATACGCCAGGGATTGCCTTTTCTATAGTAAATTATTCAAAAAATAATTTTCTACTGTCGCAAATTTTAATTACGCCAGGGATTGCCTTTTCTATAGTAAATTATTCAAAAAATAATTTTTTACTGTCGCAAATTTCAAATCCTCCAGGGATTGCCTTTTCTATAATAAATTATTCAAAAAATAATTTTTTACTATCGCAAGTTTTAATTGCGCCAGGGATTGCCTTTTCTACAGTAAATTTTGCAAAAAATAATTTTTTACTGTCGCAAATTTCAAATCCGCCAGGGATTGCCTTTTCTGTAGTAAATTATTCAAAAAATAATTTTTTACTATCGCAAGTTTTAATTGCGCCAGCGATTGCCTTTTCTATAGTAAATTATTCAAAAAATAATTTTCTACTGTCGCAAATTTTAATTACGCCAGGGATTGCCTTTTCTATAGTAAATTATTCAAAAAATAATTTTTTTACTGTCGCAAATTTCAAATCCGCCAGGGATTGCCTTTTCTATAGTAAATTATTCAAAAAATAATTTTTTACTATCGCAAGTTTTAATTGCGACAGGGATTGCCTTTTCTACAGTAAATTTTGCAAAAAATAATTTTTTACTGTCGCAAATTTTAATTGCGCCAGGGATTGCCTTTTCTATAGTAAACTTTTCAAAAAATAATTTTCTACTGTCGCAAATTTTAATTGCGCCAGGGATTGCCTTTTCTATAGTAAATTATTCAAAAAATAATTTTCTACTGTCGCAAATTTTAATTGCGCCAGGGATTGCCTTTTCTATAGTAAATTATTCAAAAAATAATTTTCTACTGTCGCAAATTTTAATTACGCCAGGGATTGCCTTTTCTATAGTAAATTATTCAAAAAATAATTTTCTACTGTCGCAAATTTTAATTGCGCCAAGGATTGCCTTTTCTACAGTAAATTTTTCAAAATATTTATTTTTTACTGTCGAAAATTTTAATTACGCCAAGGATTGCCGTTTCTATAGTAAATTATTCAAAAAATAATTTTCTACTGTCGCAAATTTTAATTACGCCAGGGATTGCCTTTTCTATAGTAAATTATTCAAAAAATAATTTTTTACTGTCGCAAATTTTAAATACGCCAGGGATTGCCTTTTCTATAGTAAATTTTTCAAAATATTAATTTTTTACTGTCGCAAATTTTAAATACGCCAGAGATTGCCTTTTCTATAGTAAATTTTGCAAAAAATAATTTTCTACTGTCGCAAATTTTAATTGCGCCAGGGATTGCCTTTTCTATAGGAAATTATTCAAAAAATAATTTTTTACTGTCGCAAATTTCAAATCCGCCAGGGATTGCCTTTTCTGTAGTAAATTATTCAAAAAATAATTTTCTACTGTAGCAAATTTTAATTACGCCAGGGATTGCCTTTTCTATAGTAAATTATTCAAAAAATAATTTTTTACTGTCGCAAATTTTAAATACGCCAGGGATTGCCTTTTCTATAGTAAATTATTCAAAAAATAATTTTCTACTGTCGCAAATTTTAATTACGCCAGGGATTGCCTTTTCTATAGTAAATTATTCAAAAAATAATTTTTTACTGTCGCAAATTTCAAATCCTCCAGGGATTGCCTTTTCTATAATAAATTATTCAAAAAATAATTTTTTACTATCGCAAGTTTTAATTGCGCCAGGGATTGCCTTTTCTACAGTAAATTTTGCAAAAAATAATTTTTTACTGTCGCAAATGTCAAATCCGCCAGGGATTGCCTTTTCTGTAGTAAATTATTCAAAAAATAATTTTTTACTATCGCAAGTTTTAATTGCGCCAGCGATTGCCTTTTCTATAGTAAATTATTCAAAAAAAAATTTTCTACTGTCGCAAATTTTAATTACGCCAGGGATTGCCTTTTCTATAGTAAATTATTCAAAAAATAATTTTTTTACTGTCGCAAATTTCAAATCCGCCAGGGATTGCCTTTTCTATAGTAAATTATTCAAAAAATAATTTTTTACTATCGCAAGTTTTAATTGCGCCAGGGATTGCCTTTTCTACAGTAAATTTTGCAAAAAATAATTTTTTACTGTCGCAAATTTTAATTGCGCCAGGGATTGCCTTTTCTATAGTAAACTTTTCAAAAAATAATTTTCTACTGTCGCAAATTTTAATTGCGCCAGGGATTGCCTTTCTACAGTAAATTTTTCAAAAAATTATTTTTTACTGTCGCAAATTGTAACTGCGCCAGGGATTACCTTTTCTATAGTAAATTTTTCAAAAAATAATTTTTTACTGTCGCAAATTTTAATTGCGCCAGGGATTGCCTTTTCTATAGTAAATTATTCAAAAAATAATTTTCTACTGTCGCAAATTTTAATTACGCCAGGGATTGCCTTTTCTATAGTAAATTATTCAAAAAATAATTTTCTACTGTCGCAAATTTTAATTGCGCCAAGGATTGCCTTTTCTACAGTAAATTTTTCAAAATATTTATTTTTTACTGTCGAAAATTTTAATTACGCCAAGGATTGCCGTTTCTATAGTAAATTATTCAAAAAATAATTTTCTACTGTCGCAAATTTTAATTACGCCAGGGATTGCCTTTTCTATAGTAAATTATTCAAAAAATAATTTTTTACTGTCGCAAATTTTAAATACGCCAGGGATTGCCTTTTCTATAGTAAATTATTCAAAAAATAATTTTTTACTGTCGCAAATTTTAAGTGCGCCAGGGATTACCTTTTCTATAGTAAATTATTCAAAAAATAATTTTCAACTGTCGCAAATTTTAATTACGCCAGGGATTGCCTTTTCTATAGTAAATTATTCAAAAAATAATTTTCTACTGTCGCAAATTTTAAATATCACAGGGATTGCCTTTTCTATAGTAAATTATTCAAAAAATAATTTTCAACTGTCGCAAATTTTAATTACGCCAGGGATTGCCTTTTCTATAGTAAATTATTCAAAAAATAATTTTCTACTGTCGCAAATTTTAAATATCCCAGGGATTGCCTTTTCTATAGTAAATTATTCAAAAAATAATTTTTTACTGTCGCAAATTTTAAGTGCGCCAGGGATTGCCTTTTCTATAGTAAATTATTCAAAAAATAATTTTCTACTGTCGCAAATTTCAAATATCCCAGGGATTGCCTTTTCTATAGTAAATTATTCAAAAAATAATTTTCTACTGTCGCAAATTTTAATTACGCCAGGGATTGCCTTTTCTATAGTAAATTATTCAAAAAATAATTTTTTACTGTTCCAAATTTTAAATATCCCAGGGATTGCCTTTTCTATAGTAAATTATTCAAAAAATAATTTTTTACTGTCGCAAATTTTAAATACGCCAGGGATTGTCTTTTCTATAGTAAATTATTCAAAAAATAATTTTTTACTGTCGCAAATTTTAATTGAGCCAGGGATTGCCTTTTCTATAGTAAATTTTTCAAAAAATAATTTTTTACTGTCGCAAATTTTAAATATCCCAGGGATTGCCTTTTCTATAGTAAATTTCTCACAAATTAATTTCTTACTGTCGCAAATTTTAAATACGCCAGGGATTGCCTTTTCTATAGTAAATTATTCAAAAAATAATTTTTTACTGTCGCAAATTTTAAGTGCGCCAGGGATTGCCTTTTCTATAGTAAATTATTCAAAAAATAATTTTCAACTGTCGCAAATTTTAATTACGCCAGGGATTGCCTTTTCTATAGTAAATTATTCAAAAAGTAATTTTCTACTGTCGCAAATTTTAATTACGCCAGGGATTGCCTTTTCTATAGTAAATTATTCAAAAAATAATTTTCTACTGTCGCAAATTTTAATTGCGCCAAGGATTGCCTTTTCTACAGTAAATTTTTCAAAATATTAATTTTTTACTGTCGAAAATTTTAATTACGCCAAGGATTGCCTTTTCTATAGTAAATTATTCAAAAAATAATTTTCTACTGTCGCAAATTTTAATTACGCCAGGGATTGCCTTTTCTATAGTAAATTATTCAAAAAATAATTTTTTACTGTCGCAAATTTTAAATACGCCAGGGATTGCCTTTTCTATAGTAAATTATTCAAAAAATAATTTTTTACTGTCGCAAATTTTAAGTGCGCCAGGGATTACCTTTTCTATAGTAAATTATTCAAAAAATAATTTTCAACTGTCGCAAATTTTAATTACGCCAGGGATTGCCTTTTCTATAGTAAATTATTCAAAAAATAATTTTCTACTGTCGCAAATTTTAGATATCACAGGGATTGCCTTTTCTATAGTAAATTATTCAAAAAATAATTTTCAACTGTCGCAAATTTTAATTACGCCAGGGATTGCCTTTTCTATAGTAAATTATTCAAAAAATAATTTTCTACTGTCGCAAATTTTAAATATCCCAGGGATTGCCTTTTCTATAGTAAATTATTCAAAAAATAATTTTTTACTGTCGCAAATTTTAAGTGCGCCAGGGATTGCCTTTTCTATAGTAAATTATTCAAAACATAATTTTCTACTGTCGCAAATTTCAAATATCCCAGGGATTGCCTTTTCTATAGTAAATTATTCAAAAAATAATTTCTACTGTCGCAAATTTTAATTACGCCAGGGATTGCCTTTTCTATAGTAAATTATTCAAAAAATAATTTTTTACTGTCGCAAATTTTAAATATCCCAGGGATTGCCTTTTCTATAGTAAATTATTCAAAAAATAATTTTTTACTGTCGCAAATTTTAAATACGCCAGGGATTGCCTTTTCTATAGTAAATTATTCAAAAAATAATTTTTTACTTTCGCAAATTTTAATTGCGCCAGGGATTGCCTTTTCTATAGTAAATTTTTCAAAAAATAATTTTTTATTGTCGCAAATTTTAAATATCCCAGGGATTGCCTTTTCTATAGTAAATTTCTCACAAATTAATTTCTTACTGTCGCAAATTTTAAATACGCCAGGGATTGCCTTTTCTATAGTAAATTATTCAAAAAATAATTTTTTACTGTCGCAAATTTTAAGTGCGCCAGGGATTGCCTTTTCTATAGTAAATTATTCAAAAAATAATTTTCAACTGTCGCAAATTTTAATTACGCCAGGGATTGCCTTTTCTATAGTAAATTATTCAAAAAATAATTTTTTACTGTCGCAAATTTTAATTGCGCCAGAGATTGCCTTTTCTATAGTAAATTATTCAAAAAATAATTTTTTACTGTCGCAAATTTTAATTGCGCCAGGGATTGCCTTTTCTACAGTAAATTTTTCAAAATATTAATTTTTTACTGTCGAAAATTTTAATTACGCCAGGGATTGCCTTTTCTATAGTAAATTATTCAAAAAATAATTTTCTACTGTCGCAAATTTTAATTACGCCAGGGATTGCCTTTTCTATAGTAAATTATTCAAAAAATAATTTTATACTGTCGCAAATTTTAATTACGCCAGGGATTGCCTTTTCTATAGTAAATTTTGCAAAAAATAATTTTTTACTGTCGCAAATTTTAATTGCGCCAGGGATTGCCTTTTCTATAGTAAATTATTCAAAAAATAATTTTCAACTGTCGCAAATTGTAATTGCGCCAGGGATTGCCTTTTATATAGTAAATTATTCAAAAAATAATTTTTTACTGTCGCAAATTTTAATTACGCCAGGGATTGCCTTTTCTATAGTAAATTATTCAAAAAATAATTTTTTACTGTCGCAAATTTTAAGTGCGCCAGGGATTGCCTTTTCTATAGTAAATTATTCAAAAAATAATTTTCAACTGTCGCAAATTTTAATTACGCCAGGGATTGCCTTTTCTATAGTAAATTATTCAAAAAATAATTTTCTACTGTCGCAAATTTTAAATATCCCAGGGATTGCCTTTTCTATAGTAAATTATTCAAAAAATAATTTTTTACTGTCGCAAATTTTAAGTGCGCCAGGGATTGCCTTTTCTATAGTAAATTATTCAAAAAATAATTTTTTACTGTCGCAAATTTTAATTACGCCAGGGATTGCCTTTTCTATAGTAAATTATTCAAAAAATAATTTTCTACTGTCGCAAATTTTAATTACGCCAGGGATTGCCTTTTCTATAGTAAATTATTCAAAAAATAGTTTTATACTGTCGCAAATTTTAATTACGCCAGGGATTGCCTTTTCTATAGTAAATTATTCAAAAAATAATTTTTTACTGTCGCAAATTTTAAATACGCCAGGGATTGCCTTTTCTATAGTAAATTTCTCACAAATTAATTTCTTACTGTCGCAAATTTTAAATACGCCAGGGATTGCCTTTTCTATAGTAAATTATTCAAAAAATAATTTTTTACTGTCGCAAATTTTAAGTGCGCCAGGGATTGCCTTTTCTATAGTAAATTATTCAAAACATAATTTTCTACTGTCGCAAATTTCAAATATCCCAGGGATTGCCTTTTCTATAGTAAATTATTCAAAAAATAATTTCTACTGTCGCAAATTTTAATTACGCCAGGGATTGCCTTTTCTATAGTAAATTATTCAAAAAATAATTTTTTACTGTCGCAAATTTTAAATATCCCAGGGATTGCCTTTTCTATAGTAAATTATTCAAAAAATAATTTTTTACTGTCGCAAATTTTAAATACGCCAGGGATTGCCTTTTCTATAGTAAATTATTCAAAAAATAATTTTTTACATTCGCAAATTTTAATTGCGCCAGGGATTGCCTTTTCTATAGTAAATTTTTCAAAAAATAATTTTTTATTGTCGCAAATTTTAAATATCCCAGGGATTGCCTTTTCTATAGTAAATTTCTCACAAATTAATTTCTTACTGTCGCAAATTTTAAATACGCCAGGGATTGCCTTTTCTATAGTAAATTATTCAAAAAATAATTTTTTACTGTCGCAAATTTTAAGTGCGCCAGGGATTGCCTTTTCTATAGTAAATTATTCAAAAAATAAATATCAACTGTCGCAAATTTTAATTACGCCAGGGATTGCCTTTTCTATAGTAAATTATTCAAAAAATAATTTTTTACTGTCGCAAATTTTAATTGCGCCAGAGATTGCCTTTTCTATAGTAAATTATTCAAAAAATAATTTTTTACTGTCGCAAATTTTAATTGCGCCAGGGATTGCCTTTTCTACAGTAAATTTTTCAAAATATTAATTTTTTACTGTCGAAAATTTTAATTACGCCAGGGATTGCCTTTTCTATAGTAAATTATTCAAAAAATAATTTTCTACTGTCGCAAATTTTAATTACGCCAGGGATTGCCTTTTCTATAGTAAATTATTCAAAAAATAATTTTATACTGTCGCAAATTTTAATTACGCCAGGGATTGCCTTTTCTATAGTAAATTTTGCAAAAAATAATTTTTTACTGTCGCAAATTTTAATTGCGCCAGGGATTGCCTTTTCTATAGTAAATTATTCAAAAAATAATTTTCAACTGTCGCAAATTGTAATTGCGCCAGGGATTGCCTTTTATATAGTAAATTATTCAAAAAATAATTTTTTACTGTCGCAAATTTTAATTACGCCAGGGATTGCCTTTTCTATAGTAAATTATTCAAAAAATAATTTTTTACTGTCGCAAATTTTAAGTGCGCCAGGGATTGCCTTTTCTATAGTAAATTATTCAAAAAATAATTTTTTACTGTCGCAAATTTTAATTACGCCAGGGATTGCCTTTTCTATAGTAAATTATTCAAAAAATAATTTTCTACTGTCGCAAATTTTAATTACGCCAGGGATTGCCTTTTCTATAGTAAATTATTCAAAAAATAGTTTTATACTGTCGCAAATTTTAATTACGCCAGGGATTGCCTTTTCTATAGTAAATTATTCAAAAAATAATTTTTTACTGTCGCAAATTTTAAATACGCCAGGGATTGCCTTTTCTATAGTAAATTATTCAAAAAATAATTTTCTACTGTCGCAAATTTTAATTACGCCAGGGATTGCCTTTTCTATAGTAAATTATTCAAAAAATAACTTTCTACTGTCGCAAATTTTAATTACGCCAGGGATTGCCTTTTCTATAGTAAATTTTTCAAAAAATAATTTTTTACTGTCGCAAATTTTAATTGCGCCAGGGATTGCCTTTTCTACAGTAAATTTTTCAAAAATTAATAATATACTGTCGCAAATTTTAAATACGCCAGGGATTGCCTTTTCTATAGTAAATTTTTCACAAATTAATTTTCTACTGTCGCAAATTTTAAATATCCCAGGGATTGCCTTTTCTATAGTAGATTTCTCACAAATTAATTTCTTACTGTCGCAAATTTTAAATACGCCAGGGATTGCCTTTTCTATGGTAAATTATTCAAAAATTAATTTCTTACTGTCGCAAATTTTAAATACGCCAGGGATTGCCTTTTCTATAGTAAATTATTCAAAAAATAATTTTTTACTGTCGCAAATTTTAAGTGCGCCAGGGATTGCCTTTTCTATAGTAAATTATTCAAAAAATAATTTTCAACTGTCGCAAATTTTAATTACGCCAGGGATTGCCTTTTCTATAGTAAATTATTCAAAAAATAATTTTTTACTGTCGCAAATTTTAATTGCGCCAGGGATTGCCTTTTCTATAGTAAATTATTCAAAAAATAATTTTTTACTGTCGCAAATTTTAATTGCGCCAGGGATTGCCTTTTCTACAGTAAATTTTTCAAAATATTAATTTTTTACTGTCGAAAATTTTAATTACGCCAGGGATTGCCTTTTCTATAGTAAATTTTGCAAAAAATAATTTTATACTGTCGCAAATTTTAATTACGCCAGGGATTGCCTTTTCTGTAGTAAATTATTCAAAAAATAATTTTTTACTATCGCAAGTTTTAATTACGCCAGGGATTGCCTTTTCTATAGTAAATTTTTCAAAAAATAATTTTTTACTGTCGCAAATTTTAAATATCCCAGGGATTGCCTTTTCTATAGTAAATTTCTCACAAATTAATTTCTTACTGTCGCAAATTTTAAATACGCCAGGGATTGCCTTTTCTATAGTAAATTATTCAAAAAATAATTTTTTACTGTCGCAAATTTTAATTGCGCCAGGGATTGCCTTTTCTATAGTAAATTTTTCAAAAAATAATTTTTTACTGTCGCAAATTTTAAATATCCCACGGATTGCCTTTTCTATAGTAAATTTCTCACAAATTAATTTCTTAATGTCGCAAATTTTAAATACGCCATGTATTGCCTTTTCTATAGTAAATTATTCAGAAAATAATTTTTTACTGTCGCAAACTTTAAGTGCGCCAGGGATTGCCTTTTCTATAGTAAATTATTCAAAAAATAATTTTCAACTGTCGCAAATTTTAGTTACGCCAGGGATTGCCTTTTCTATAGTAAATTATTCAAAAAATAATTTTTTACTGTCGCAAATTTTAATTGCGCCAGGGATTGCCTTTTCTATAGTAAATTATTCAAAAAATAATTTTTTACTGTCGCAAATTTTAATTGCGCCAGGGATTGCCTTTTCTACAGTAAATTTTTCAAAATATTAATTTTTTACTGTCGAAAATTTTAATTACGCCAGGGATTGCCTTTTCTATAGTAAATTTTGCAAAAAATAATTTTATACTGTCGCAAATTTTAATTACGACAGGGATTGCCTTTTCTATAGTAAATTATTCAAAAAATAATTTTCTACTGTTGCAAATTTTAATTACGCCAGGGATTGCCTTTTCTATAGTAAATTATTCAAAAAATAATTTTATGCTGTCGCAAATTTTAATTACGTCAGGGATTTCCTTTTCTATAGTAAATTTTGCAAAAAATAATTTTTTACTTTCGCAAATTTTAATTGCGCCAGGGTTTGCCTTTTCTATAGTAAATTATTCAAAAAATAATTTTCAACTGTCGCAAATTATAATTGCGCCAGGGATTACCTTTTCTATAGTAAATTTTTCAAAAAATAATTTTTTACTGTCGCAAATTTTAATTGCGCCAGGGATTGCCTTTTCTATAGTAAATTATTCAAAAAATAATTTTTTACTGTCGAAAATTTTAAATGCCTTTTCTATAGTAAATTATTCAAAAAATAATTTTCTACTGTCGCAAATTTTAATTACGCCAGGGATTGCCTTTTCTATAGTAAATTATTCAAAAATTAAATTTATACTGTCGCAAATTTTAATTACGCCAGGGATTGCCTTTTCTATAGTAAATTATTCAAAAAATAATTTTATACTGTCGCAAATTTTAATTACGCCAGGGATTGCCTTTTCTATAGTAAATTTTGCAAAAAATAATTTTTTACTGTCGCAAATTTTAATTGCGCCAGGGATTGCCTTTTCTATAGTAAATTATTCAAAAAATAATTTTCAACTGTCGCAAATTTTAATTACGCCAGGGATTGCCTTTTCTATAGTAAATTATTCAAAAAATAATTTTTTACTGTCGCAAATTTTAACTGCGCCAGGGATTGCCTTTTCTGTAGCAAATTATTCAAAAAATAATTTTTTACTGTCGCAAATTTTAATTGCGCCAGGGATTGCCTTTTCTACAGTAAATTTTTCAAAATATTAATTTTTTACTGTCGCAAATTTTAAATACGCCAGGGATTGCCTTTTCTATAGTAAATTATTCAAAAAATAATTTTTTACTGTCGCAAATTTCAAATCCCCCAGGGATTGCCTTTTCTATAGTAAATTATTCAAAAAATAATTTTCTACTGTCGCAAATTTTAATTACGCCAGGGATTGCCTTTTCTATAGTAAATTATTCAAAAAATAATTTTTTACTGTCGCAAATTTTAAATACGCCAGGGATTGCCTTTTCTATAGTAAATTATTCAAAAAATAATTTTCTACTGTCGCAAATTTTAATTACGCCAGGGATTGCCTTTTCTATAGTAAATTATTCAAAAAATAATTTTTTACTGTCGCAAATTTCAAATCCTCCAGGGATTGCCTTTTCTATAGTAAATTATTCAAAAAATAATTTTTTACTATCGCAAGTTTTAATTGCGCTAGGGATTGCCTTTTCTACAGTAAATTTTGCAAAAAATAATTTTTTACTGTCGCAAATTTTAATTGCGCCAGGGATTGCCTTTTCTACAGTAAATTATTCAAAAATAATTTTCTACTGTCGCAAATTTTAATTACGCCAGGGATTGCCTTTTCTATAGTAAATTATTCAAAAAATAATTTTTTTACTGTCGCAAATTTCAAATCCGCCAGGGATTGCCTTTTCTATAGTAAATTATTCAAAAAATAATTTTTTACTATCGCAAGTTTTAATTGCGCCAAGGATTGCCTTTTCTACAGTAAATTTTGCAAAAAATAATTTTTTACTGTCGCAAATTTTAAATACGCCAGGGATTGCCTTTTCTATAGTAAATTATTCAAAAAATAATTTTCTACTGTCGCAAATTTTAATTACGCCAGGGATTGCCTTTTCTATAGTAAATTATTCAAAAAATAATTTTTTACTGTCGCAAATTTCAAATCCTCCAGGGATTGCCTTTTCTATAGTAAATTATTCAAAAAATAATTTTTTACTATCGCAAGTTTTAATTGCGCTAGGGATTGCCTTTTCTACAGTAAATTTTGCAAAAAATAATTTTTTACTGTCGCAAATTTTAATTGCGCCAGGGATTGCCTTTTCTACAGTAAATTTTTCAAAAATTAATAATATACTGTCGCAAATTTTAAATACGCCAGGGATTGCCTTTTCTATAGTAAATTTTTCACAAATTAATTTTCTACTGTCGCAAATTTTAAATATCCCAGGGATTGCCTTTTCTATAGTAGATTTCTCACAAATTAATTTCTTACTGTCGCAAATTTTAAATACGCCAGGGATTGCCTTTTCTATGGTAAATTATTCAAAAATTAATTTCTTACTGTCGCAAATTTTAAATACGCCAGGGATTGCCTTTTCTATAGTAAATTATTCAAAAAATAATTTTTTACTGTCGCAAATTTTAAGTGCGCCAGGGATTGCCTTTTCTATAGTAAATTATTCAAAAAATAATTTTCAACTGTCGCAAATTTTAATTACGCCAGGGATTGCCTTTTCTATAGTAAATTATTCAAAAAATAATTTTTTACTGTCGCAAATTTTAATTGCGCCAGGGATTGCCTTTTCTATAGTAAATTATTCAAAAAATAATTTTTTACTGTCGCAAATTTTAATTGCGCCAGGGATTGCCTTTTCTACAGTAAATTTTTCAAAATATTAATTTTTTACTGTCGAAAATTTTAATTACGCCAGGGATTGCCTTTTCTATAGTAAATTTTGCAAAAAATAATTTTATACTGTCGCAAATTTTAATTACGCCAGGGATTGCCTTTTCTGTAGTAAATTATTCAAAAAATAATTTTTTACTATCGCAAGTTTTAATTACGCCAGGGATTGCCTTTTCTATAGTAAATTTTTCAAAAAATAATTTTTTACTGTCGCAAATTTTAAATATCCCAGGGATTGCCTTTTCTATAGTAAATTTCTCACAAATTAATTTCTTACTGTCGCAAATTTTAAATACGCCAGGGATTGCCTTTTCTATAGTAAATTATTCAAAAAATAATTTTTTACTGTCGCAAATTTTAATTGCGCCAGGGATTGCCTTTTCTATAGTAAATTTTTCAAAAAATAATTTTTTACTGTCGCAAATTTTAAATATCCCACGGATTGCCTTTTCTATAGTAAATTTCTCACAAATTAATTTCTTAATGTCGCAAATTTTAAATACGCCATGTATTGCCTTTTCTATAGTAAATTATTCAGAAAATAATTTTTTACTGTCGCAAACTTTAAGTGCGCCAGGGATTGCCTTTTCTATAGTAAATTATTCAAAAAATAATTTTCAACTGTCGCAAATTTTAGTTACGCCAGGGATTGCCATTTCTATAGTAAATTATTCAAAAAATAATTTTTTACTGTCGCAAATTTTAATTGCGCCAGGGATTGCCTTTTCTATAGTAAATTATTCAAAAAATAATTTTTTACTGTCGCAAATTTTAATTGCGCCAGGGATTGCCTTTTCTACAGTAAATTTTTCAAAATATTAATTTTTTACTGTCGAAAATTTTAATTACGCCAGGGATTGCCTTTTCTATAGTAAATTTTGCAAAAAATAATTTTATACTGTCGCAAATTTTAATTACGACAGGGATTGCCTTTTCTATAGTAAATTATTCAAAAAATAATTTTCTACTGTTGCAAATTTTAATTACGCCAGGGATTGCCTTTTCTATAGTAAATTATTCAAAAAATAATTTTATGCTGTCGCAAATTTTAATTACGTCAGGGATTTCCTTT
The DNA here is from genome assembly GCA_963930735.1 of Dioctria linearis. Classification (NCBI taxonomy): domain Eukaryota; kingdom Metazoa; phylum Arthropoda; class Insecta; order Diptera; family Asilidae; genus Dioctria; species Dioctria linearis. The sequence goes on along the minus strand of CAWVNZ010002490.1, from coordinate 585 downwards.
TCTATAGTAAATTTTGCAAAAAATAATTTTTTACTTTCGCAAATTTTAATTGCGCCAGGGTTTGCCTTTTCTATAGTAAATTATTCAAAAAATAATTTTCAACTGTCGCAAATTATAATTGCGCCAGGGATTACCTTTTCTATAGTAAATTTTTCAAAAAATAATTTTTTACTGTCGCAAATTTTAATTGCGCCAGGGATTGCCTTTTCTATAGTAAATTATTCAAAAAATAATTTTTTACTGTCGAAAATTTTAAATGCCTTTTCTATAGTAAATTATTCAAAAAATAATTTTCTACTGTCGCAAATTTTAATTACGCCAGGGATTGCCTTTTCTATAGTAAATTATTCAAAAATTAAATTTATACTGTCGCAAATTTTAATTACGCCAGGGATTGCCTTTTCTATAGTAAATTATTCAAAAAATAATTTTATACTGTCGCAAATTTTAATTACGCCAGGGATTGCCTTTTTTATAGTAAATTTTGCAAAAAATAATTTTTTACTGTCGCAAATTTTAATTGCGCCAGGGATTGCCTTTTCTATAGTAAATTATTCAAAAAATAATTTTCAACTGTCGCAAATT